>JAOVYW010065386.1:0-21577 GCA_025775045.1 Hiodon tergisus
TGAGTGATTGAGTGATTGAGTGATTGAGTGATTGAGTGATTGAGTGAGTGAGTGAGTGAGTGAGTGTGTGAGTGAGTGAGTGAGTGAGTGAGTGAGTGAGTGAGTGAGTGTGTGTGTGAGTGTGTGTGTGTGTGTGTGTGTGTGTGTGTGTGTGAGTGTGTGTGTGTGTGTGTGAGTGTTTTTCTCTCCACTGTAGCTTTATTGGCAACACTTATTGATATAAATGGCGCTAATATGGCACAATGTTGTATCTGAGGCAGACGTAAAAGTTCACTGCTTTCACTAGCCTGTAGAGATGAAATTTGGGATCACTAGCCTTCCAAATGGTGTCATTTTTAACATTTGGTGAATGTGGGCAGTGTAAATTTCTCACTCGCATCCCTTTTCTCACTTAATGGTGGAATGTGTTTGTTGAAAGTGCATGAAACCTTTTGTAATCAGCCTGGGTGGGTTTTTTTTTTTTCTCCTCGTTTTTTTCCTGATTTCTTATATAATGCAACACTTTTTTGGGATTTCAGCGGACGTTAAAACGTGGTAACGTTTGCAATAACAGAGGTTGGCGAGCGTTAAACATGGACATTAACAGAGGTTGGACAGGGCTCGCATTTGGCCCGCCAAAAGACAGGCAGACATCCACTGATCTTTAGCCTGTTGCTACAGGTAATTAGTGAGCAAGCTGTGGGGCTACAATCTGACAAGAATAAAAATTCATCTCCCTTCAAACAGCTGCCAGTCATTAAAACTCTGTTGGATCGGCCGTTCGGATCCCACTAGCTTTTTGAGTGACACCATCTTACAACCCGCGCCATGATGGAGTTGATGGGATGAATTAATCAAAAATTCATCTTTAAACAGGCAACAAAGACATGATTAACCCAGGCAAGGCAACCAAGACACCCCAGCTAAGCGACTTTCTGTGGCTCAGAGGGATTAAGGTAATGACAGGGAAAAGACGGTAAGTGGTGGATGGTCTTCGAAACTCTTTCTCCATTAGGTGCAGTAATGAAATTGAATTATAAAACAGTCCTAATCTCTCCCTTGAATTAAAGTTGTCAGTGTACCTCCCAGGATTTCTGTGCCGATGTTTTTCCTATTCCCATTTCTCTGATTTTTTTTGTTTTGTTCAAGTTTATAGTTTCTGGACTTTAATAATTATTTTATCGTCAAATCCTCTAAACGGGCCGACCTATCCCACCCGGTCTAAATGTGTTTTGTAGCTGTGGGATGGATCCAGGTCTAATCTCTTTTCCAAATGCCTGTTTTTTTTTTGTATTGGTTTTTTTTTCCTCCATCGTAGTAGAAGTTTTAAACCTATACGGCAGCTTCGATGAATCACAGCAGACTGCTGGCTAAGGTGCCAGGGAAGCTAATGACAGGAGCCTTGGTTGTGTTCCTGTGTGGAATCCTGCCGTGGGGCGGCGGTAGGTTATGTGACCGCGTGTGAAGCTGCCAGTCCCGCCATCTCACCAGCTCTGCGTATCGCGTATCTGAGGTGAGGCCTGAGAGGTTCAAACCTGAAAGAGTAGGTGTGAAGAGCTGAAGAGTTCTCCTGTCTGTGCCCAAACTATGGAATCTGTTGCACTGTGAAGGCGTTTCTCCCCAATTATTTTTAGTGTGTGGTACCCATTTCAGACAGCCGAACTGTTGACGGAGCACCACATACTTCTAGTTGTCCTTATATATGGGTATTTAACATAATAACAAAGAAATCATCTGCCACTGGGGATTTGCAGATGGCATCCATTCCGTCGGTCGGCACGAGTCACATTCTGGCGGACATCTGTGGGGTAACACGCGCCTCGCTGTGCCCCACGGTCCTCGTCTGGCCCGATCCAGCAGTTGCCTTCATCTCACCCGCCGGCTCTCGTTTAATTGGCCCGCATGGCTACCTGCTGTCACTCACTATCCCTGTGCGAGCGTCGAACATACAGATGCCGTGTCCCACAGCCCCCATGCCGTCGCCATTCAGGCGAGCGCCGGCCATTTGAATTGCAGATGCCGAGGCTGAGCCGTGGCTCTGCTGGTAGTGTTGTGGGGAAGGGGGATGCGGGTTAATGATCCTCCCCTTTCAGTCTGCCCGTCTCTACCTGGAGCATCCCAGAATGCCCTGGGGCTGGATGCATTACAGGTGGCTGTGCGAGGCGCCTCCTTTGTCTCTCAGCCCATGGAGAGATTTAGCATTCTGTTCTTCAGTACTTTTGGAACTTTTCAGGCTCTTTTTTTTTTTAAGCATTGCGAGCTGAGTACCCCCAGCTTAATAGCCCTTGTCTTATTTGAGCAGAGCATGCTGCTGCAAATATGAATTGCAGATGCCCTTTAACAGTAGAAAGGAGCCAAACGACATCTAATGAGCCTTTTAGATTTTACTGTTAAACCTACCATAAAACACGTGGTGTGCAGGGGCCAGGATCCCTGTTATGGGAATTAGCACAATAAAAATTTCAGTTTAATGGACGAAAGGAGAGAAAAAGTGGCGTTTGTCTCTGATTGACTCGTAAATAAATAAAGGATTATCCATCTCCGAGTGTAGATTAGGCCGAGATTTTGGCGCTGCGTTTCAACGGTTGTGTTAAGTGTGTGCAATTAGCATTTTACTCAGTTTGTTCGCCAGCTCCGTTCTGCTTCCTTAACACTGTGGCTGCTTCTGTTGAAATTTTACAGATACCTAACTCTGTGTCCATTAGCCGCACACGCAATCAGGGCCAGCTGGTGCAATCTGACACACATGGAATGACAGAGCCGGTTTGCGTTGTGTTTAGTACTTCGTTGGCATTTTTCAGAGCTGTAAAAGCTGGGGGCAGAAACAGAACGAGCCCGACAATGAAAAACGGCCGCGCAACACATTCAAAGTCCTGGAGGAAGGGTGGCGGGGCTGGCGAGTTATTTAAAACGCTAAGTGTGGACGTCGGGTTGGCTTTAAAGTGTTTTTTGTGAAAGACGCCGCGATTTGGGAAGTCGGATCACATCGCGGAGCCTCGGATCGCACCGCGCCTTCGGGCTGTTTGTTTTCCTTGACCCGGAGCAATTTACAAGGAATGGCGTTCATTTATTGCGTATCCAATAAGGCGTATCCTTATTGTTAATCAGTCACCGATTGGAGCTGCTGAACCTCTATAGCTACTGACCTCAAAGGCGGGTTATCCGGCAGATGATGCAGAGACCCCATTCGCACACAGGGCTCTAGAATGAGCCGGACAGCCCTGCATCAGGAGGCTCAAATTAATGATGGCAGAATGACTGAACATTGGTCGGTCTGAGTCATTCGGGAGGGCTGGTTCCCGTGTTCATTTCAGATTCTATTGAGACCGGCCTTAAAATGTGCTTCAGGAGAAATACGTTTTTTTTTCTTATCAAATTTAAATCCAACAGCTTGGATAGATGAAAAGTAACAAGGCTATAACAAAGTTATAGAAAAGATTGTTATTGTAAACATGAAAATTTACACCGATCAGCCATAACATTATGACCACCTGCCTAATATCGTGTAACCACCTGCCTAATTACCCCCTTTTGCCGCCAAAACACCCCTGACCAGTTGAGGAACAGACTCCACTAGACCTCTGAAGGTGTGCTGTGGTATCTGGCACGTTAGACTTTAGCTGCAGATCCTTTAAGTCCTATAAGTTGCGAGGTGGGGCCTCCATGGATCAGACTTGTTTGTCCAGTACTGACCACTGCAGACCGGGAACACCCCACAAAAGCTGCAGTTTTGGAGATATTCTGACCCATTCGTCTAGCCATCAGAATTTGTCCAAGTCGCTTGCCCATTTTTCCTGCTTCTAACACATCAACTTTGAGGACAAAATGTTCACTTGCTGCCTAATATATCCCACCCACTGACAGGTGCCATGATAACGATATTATCAATGTTGTTCACTTCACCTGTCAGTGGTCATAATGTTATGGCTGATCGCTGTATATTTGGTATTTATTCCAACACGCTGGGCTAAACTGTAACTGCACATAAGGCAATTGCCTTGTTTGAACCCTGCCGGCCTGTGGGTGGAAGATGAAAGGACGAGGATGAAGGCAGGTTTTGTTGTCACCAGTGTGGCTTGGCTCTGGACTGCCCTGGTCAGAGGCAGTTGTGTGTGTGTACCAACACGAGCCTGTGTCTGACTTTGTAATCTAGGCAGTGGGGGGCGGCAGTCATCCAGTGAAACGATAATTGTCCCGTTATTGTCACACACTGTCGCTGCAGCGCTCTGAATACTGTCTCTGCATGACGATGCATGTATGACCTATCTTTCCTGAACACTGAACAGTATCTCCCCGCTCCTCATCAGCTTGCCTGTCTGCGGTATCCCCTTCCTGAATCTCTGGGAGTCTTTGAAGGATTGAGAGAACCAGAGGAATGGGACCAAGAATTCTCCTTCCCCTGCAGTTCCTCCGTCACGTCGAAGGGAAGTAAAAAAGGCACTAGGTTGGGTCAGGGCGCCGAAACGTGCCGTGTACGCTCAAGGCCCAATTCCTCCTTTGGGAATCGGAAAGGCATACTCCTCACTGTGGGACAAAGCTGTGACTTTCTTGCCCATCCAGAGCAGTGGGGCTGATGAAATCGTCTCATTGGTTGTTTGCGAAGGGAGGCATACAATGTATTTGTTTTAGTTTTCTGTAGTACAGGCTGACCAATTAATCAAAAAAGTAATGTTTCTGAAAACAATTGCTTTGTCAGCTGGCAAAGTGGCAAAGCCTGTTGCAGGGGCCCACGCCAAAGTGTAATTACGGCCCTGGTCAATGCGAAGCCGATATTGAGAGTCAATCTGTGAGCCACACTACAGGCCCTCAAATCAACAAACCAAATGACTACACATCCTGTTAAGCGAGCTAAATGACTCTCTGTGTCTCCAATAGATGATATATCTTTAGAAAGGATTCAAGCTCCGAAACAAACCAAAAAGGAGCGGAAAGCTCGGTCGGGGCAGAAATTAAGGCAGATTTAACTGCGGCAACATCAGTATAAACAAGTGCTCTGAATTATTCATCTCGAAATGTGCATTGTTTCCAAGCAGGAAGGACTGCTGATGTGTTTCAGCAAATGCTGCGAGAACAACAGTATTGATGGAAATTAAGTTACATAGGTTTTCGAGTCAATCAACAGCTAGGCCTTAATCATCTCTCAATTAGACCCGTTCCGCTGCATTATTGTCATCCCCGGTGATTTGCAGGCAGAGCAAGGCAGTTTTGTTGGCTCCATCCTGAATAGACCCATTCCCACGTGTGGTCTCATTATTGAATAAGTAGGGAGGGATGCAAACAGCAGACAGAAAAGTTTTAAGTCGGATAGCGAGAGACGCCATTCCCATTACAGGCCGAGCATCGATAGGGATGACATCAAAGAGGGAGGAGGAGACAGCCGGGGGTCGGAGGTCGGGAGTGAAAATCAACTGCGGGTTGTGGCAATTTTGCCTCCCTGTTCCCGTTGCCCAGACTGCACCAGGAAACGCAGCGCTGGAGAAGTGTGTCTGATCTCTGTCGATTGGAGGATTCTCTGGACGATTGCTCTTATTCCTGGCCCCGCAGTATAACGCTGAAGTTTTCCCCGACTTTCATATGGGCAATGGAAATACAAAGCGCCCTCCCGCAAAAGCAATGACAAATTAAAATGAAAGACCACCGCTTTGTTCACAGTTAGTCTTTGAAAAACTCCCAGACAAGATTGAATATACAAAATACAATATGAATGGCCCATCACTGGTGCCATTTATTAACTTGATGAAGGCACTTAGTAACGATCAACTTTGTTAAAGTACATGAGAGAGCTGTGCGTGGCGCGTTAATGAACAGACAAGTCTGAGGGTGAAGTAATTCTGATTTGTGTCACCGAGTCATTAGGCTGCCTTTGAAAGGAGTCAGCAGTCTGCTCCATCACCGCAATAATGAGCAGGAGAGGAAGTCATCAATTTTATTCTTCCCAGCATTACACAACGTGTGACTTATTAGAGCGACTGAATCAGACCCGCTGTCTCTTTGCCTTCGCCCTCTGTGTCTGTCGGTCTACTGTCTCAGCCCTATCCACTAACCGTCTGTTTAGGGGCTGGTGTGCTTTTGTGATTCCCCGCTGCGCTGTTATGGTCTCAAATGTACGAGGGCCGCAAAATAAACTCAAATTAAACAATGCACTATCTAACTTTACAGTGTTTATCACCAGTTTCTATTACTTGATGGGAGCAGAGGTTAAACAATTCTAGCATTGTAATGGCGAAATGGTTGAGAGTTCCTCTTAACCCAAATAAATAAAAGTCTTCTGAAACAATGGAGTCTTTTAAACAAAGGTTTGCTCTTAGGAAATCCCCAAGCCGCCAGGAGTCTTTCTACGCAAGAGCAAATTGGCGGAGAGTCACGACTCCCCAGGGTTGTTTCGTACAAAGTGACCCTCCACTTGGGTCATTTCATCAGTGGTCAATGTTTTGATCATGAGCACTGATTAGGCTGCACAGGAGACTGCAGCATGCTGAGACAGGATGCGTCGCCGAAGAGTTAATGTGGGAGTGTGAGTGAGGCAGAGAGCAAATGGTGGTGATATCAACATTTTCTTTGAGAAAATAACATTTCTGTCCCTCTCGCTGTCTCTCTCTCTCTCTCCCTCTCTCTCTCTCTCTCTCTCTCTCCCTCTCTCTCTCTCTCCCTCTCCCTCTCCCCCTCTCTCTCTCTCTCTCTCTTTCTCTCTCTCTCTCTCTCTCCCTCTCCCTCTCCCCCTCTCTCTCTCTCTCTCTTTCTCTCTCTCTCCCTCTCTCTCTCTCTCTCTCTCCCCTCTCTCTCTCCCTCTCTCTCTCTCTCTCCCTCTCCCTCCCTCTCTCTCTCTCTCCCCTCTCTCTCTCTCTCTCTCTCTGTCTTAGTAACACACGCACGTACATTCATAGCCTAGATTAAACATGAACAAGAATCACGATGCACATTTTTTAGGATATTTTGATTTGCACGCTGCTTTCTTGAGTTCAAACTGCAAATGTTATATACACATGAAATCTCCAACTTTTCACTCAGCCATGACAACAGTTTTGACTTTGACGTAAACTTTTGTGAGGATTTTTCTTTTTGTAATATTGATTGTTTGCCGTTCCTCACCAGCCTCTTATGATTTGGCAACAATGGCGGGTGTCGTGCTGATAAAGCATCTTTAGAGTGAGTGGGAGAGAGAAATCAGTGAGATGAGAGCCTGTTTTGTGCCATGCTGAGTCACAGCAGCCCAGCCATTCAGGCTTGGCTCTGCTCTCGTTTCCTCTCCGACCATGTGACCGACTTTTACTATTTTAGACCCGCGGCTTTTCTTTGAGAATAATAAGGAGTAAATGAATGAAAGGTATGGAACCCAAGGGACAGTGTTTGCGTGGGCCGATTATGGCCGCATGGAGACGATCGCCACGGGGGCGTGTAGCTTGCGTGTGCTCGGTGTCTCGGACCAAACTCGTTTGCCGGCTTAGACTTCAGAATACCGCGCTGATTGATCTTGATCCTGGACAAAACAATGTCAAACCCCGGTCAGGCATGGACATTTTTTCAAAGGAAAACTTCGAGATCCACTCAAGCCGAATTCCCATTTGGATGTGTTCAGACGACATCGCTTAAGTTTCTGTTTCTCAATGAGCGGTATTTTCTTGATAGTAGGAAACGTCTGTGATGTGGCCCACTGAATGGTTAAGGAATCAAGGGTAGGCCTTGTGTTTATTTGTCTTGATTTATCTTCATGCTACAGTGGCGAGTATGAAGACTTAATGAAGTCACTTAGCAAAGATGACAAACATGTTTGCATGCGAGAGCGACGGAGAGGCCAACATTAATTATTCTTTATCACCACCATCATATTTGCATGCGTTTGATGGTTAGGACGGTCCTTTTCGGGACAGGAGGTACCATTCGGTTTTACATGCAAAGATCCCACGGAGGAAGTCTAATGATAATGATAGAAATAATAATAAGGAAATCAAAGGGAAGAAAAGCCGATGTTACATCTCATTAAAAGAGTTTAGCGTTTAGCTTGTGAGCAGAGTCTTCACAGCGAGGAGTGGTTTGGGGAGCCTGATTTCTAATTAGCAGACCTCCTTCAGCTTTTCCTGTCATGCTGTCTAGGCTAGCGCAAGTTCAGAAAGGCAACAGAAGCCAGTTTAATTAAAGCACACTCGAGAGTTTTCTTCCGTCCCGGCTGAAATGTGGCACGGGGGAGGGGAAAAGGAGGGCGTCGGCACCAGGGTCACCTGATTTTCCGCGGTGTAGCGTTTTAGCTGTCGGGATCCTTTTCAGGAAACGGGAGTCAAGATTTAACCCTTGGTTTTCCGCGGTGTAGCGTTTTAGCTGTCGGGATCCTTTTCAGGAAACGGGAGTCAAGATTTAACCCTTGGTTTTGAAGTGTTTCTGTATTTATGTTGATTGTTATTGTTGATTTTTTTAAATTTATTGTGGAAATGGTGAGTGATGAAAGATCTGTGTTTTATTTTTTTATTGCACCATACCTGTATCAATGGCACCTATTCACGGCCTTCATATAAGTTGTTTAAAATCGCATGGATGGTTTCTTGGAATTATTGTTAGTATTTATTTATGTTCAAGCTAATGTCATCGATAGTGCCTGATCCCACATTTTCTCCATCTTTGGTGTGAGGAGCAGCACATAAAAATGTCAGATTTTTCCTCCTCTAAAGGTTTTAAACTCTCCTTTCTTTGAAAGTTAATTCATACATTTGAATGCTTGAACGACACTGAATTCATTAGGCCCTGCCCCCTTGTTTTTCCATCTCCATTCTTCTCTAACAGAGATGAAATTATGATATTCGACAGAAGCCTGTCTCTCTATCTCTTCCTCCTTCTGGCCTCGTTGTCTCTCTCCCTCTTTCTCAGAGATGGAATGTAACAACACTAGCATCCTGAGGAATTCGCACCCTCATCATGCTCCTATTCAGTGCCAGCACTTGTTGTGAGGGAAGGAGTGTTGACACTTGTCTTCTCCAGCCTTGTCACTGAACAATTCTCTGTCACACTTCAGTGCCAGTTTAATTCTCAGCGCTCCCTGTCAAGAATCAACATTTTATTTTCACTCTTCCTTTTTTGAGTATAAATCTGCATTTTTTAAAAACTCCTCCCTATCTAGTCAGATATCTCTGAGCACTCTTGTTGTTACAGAGACTGACAATGGAGAGCTGACACATCCAAAGCCAGTAATGTAGTGAGGAATAGAAGGTTTTCCCTGCATCCAGGGCTGTGAAACCCTGTCTCACCACGGGCAAAAAAAATCATCACGTGTAAAATAAAATGGCAGCTGGGCTCCTGTGGGTTCTCCCCCAGTTCCTCACCTTCATGAACACGCAACGCTTACCTGCCCAAGTCAAACAACGCATTGAACTGAGATGGTTTTGGAGTTGAATTATCCCAGCTTCCTCAATCCATCCCCAGGTGAGGGGAGGCCCATCCGTACGGATCACAATACTGGTTTCTGTTTCCACGTTACGAGAACTACTTGGATGGATCAATCACTGTGGGCAGTGGTCTGAAATTGCTGTGTGTTTAAGGTGTTTGATAAACATTGATTGTAAAAGACCCAGAATCTCTGCAGCATTGCGGCCCGCTTGGCCGACCTCTGTGAATTTTTTTTTTTTTCCCCTCCTTTGCTGACCCAAATACTTTACTATTCCTTGTGACTTTGGTTGACAGGAAGGCCTCTAGTTGTCAAGCCTCCCTCAGTTCAGTTCCTAAGCGACTGCAGAGGCTCCAGAATGTTCCCACTCAGTGGCGCACCGATGCGCTTTCATTAGCAAGGGGCCCTGAATTTGAGATTACAGGCGACTGCGTTCAGCCTGCCCCTTTTGAAAAATCTGTTTAATCCCCATTTCTGTTTCTCTCTCTGCGGAGACACAGAGCCGCCTGGTTGGTGGGCTTCCATCAGAAGACTAAAAAAAGTACCCAACATACGGGACCAGGAGGTGCTCTGGCTTAGCCGCCACGGGAAGACAGCCAGCTGGCCCTGGAACAAGAGGTGGCCGGCCCGTTCTGGGGCAGGCAGAGCTGCCACTTGGCCGGAGATCACAACGGTCAGCGGGGACGCCTCTGGAAACGCACGGCGAGCAGAGAGAGCTCTCACGGACCAGCCACTTGTATTGACCTTCCAGTCAAACTCTGCAGCGCCCCGAACCACCAGCTTCTGACACTGTTTTTGAGGACCGAGAGGTCATCCTGCTTTGTGAACGCTCGTTAACGACGATCCTACTGGACCAACCGCTAGCCTGTTTGCTAGGGTGACTTGCAAAGTGAGTTACGTAGCAGAAGTTTTTGATCTTGCTGCTTTGATTTAACATTCCTTGTCTGATTTCATAAAAACTTGCTTTAAAACGGTAGAAGAAAAATTGTGTAATTAGATATTTTGTGGAAAATTATACAAAGCTATGACTTATAATTTTTCTATTGCGTGAAAGAGATATTTATGGTTTTGTTTATTATTTTGAAAATGCAACAGCATCCAGTGCATAGAAATTAAAACGATCCTATAATTAGGTTTGGCTTAAAAAACCTTGGCAGACATCAGGAACCTTTCATTACATATGTTGCGTTTTCAAATCAAAAGGAGACTGAGAGAAGAGTATTTATTTAAAGTTTAAAAACGGCAGTGGCTTAGTGTCAATCCAGAGAGTTTTGTTCCTATTAAATACTGCCGGCTAGGTTGAGTTCTACCCAAACATTTTTCTTCAGAATAATTTCTGTTCACTGACTTTGATTCCCTTTTCATAAGGCACCTTGTTAGCTGAAAGATAGAAATAACAAGGGGGTTTCTGATCTAGATCAATTTAACACTTACTTCTGCCTTCCCTATTTGTGATTTTGCAGGAGGAGAGGGCTGTTGCAGAGTCTGGTGTTTGGAGACAGGCGGAGAGACTGCTGAAATCATTAAAAGAGAAAAGAGAAAGAGAATTCCTCTGATGAAAGGTGCCACAACTGTAACCAACAGCAAAAGGTTTGTGTGGCGTAGCACCTCCTTCCATTTCTGGTCCTCAGAGGTGAGAAGTGTTGAGAAGCCTAATGCCAAGAATCCTCTTTTGTGTTTTTACCCGTCTTGGGTCGTCACCCTACCACGTAGCAGGGTGTAGTTTAATTTGTTAGCGGTCCACCCCGTTCCTCCCCAAGCACGGGGCGACGTTTGATCACCTCACCAATCAAAGCAATTCAGGGTTCAGGGCCTTGTTAAGGGTGCAACCCCGACCTTCTGTTCCTGAGTTCAGATCCCGGACCAATGCTACACACGTCTACTAAAAACCACTGGACTCAAGGCAGAGCAGGAAACAAGGTTATTGTTGTACCCTTGAGAGACTTGTTTAACCTGGACTGCTTTAGTAAACATCCTGGCTGCATAAATGAATGAAGTGCAAGACATGAACCCTGCAAGTCACCCTGGATGAGGGCATCTGTTGAGCTAATTAATAATGCATCGTAATGTATGCCTTCCAGGTTTTTCTGTGGGTTAAGATTAATCCCCAGCCAGCTGTTGGTCGGGTGCCATCCATGAAACGTACTCTCATCAGGAAAACATCCGTCACTCATCCCAATCGCGCTCTGTAATGGCCAGCCGACGTCAGGCCTTTATTAGTGCTGGCCGCCCATAACTTGTTCTCTGGCAGAGTTTCTCTTTCCTCACATGCCCCGAAACATTGACTAGCTCTGAAATGCGCACTTCTGCGCCGCTGTGACGAGGAAGTCAGCGCCCCCTTCCTTCCGTCTGCCCGTCCGTCCTTATCGCGCATCAGTATTCCACTTGCTCCCCGTGACTGCGTTAATCCCGCCGCCGTGACTGTAACATCGGTGTCATGTAAGCTCAGTGGGGAAGCAACTCCTTTCCTCTTTTATTCAGTTTTACACCCAGCTGACGGAGACCATGTGTCCATCCCGCCACGAAGACATTGAGGTGTGTGGTCTCAGTCTTGATGTCTTCTCTGGTATTGCAGGGAGATAATGAGCCGGCCTTATGATCTTAGCTTATCAATAGCATTTAAGATACAGGATGAACTCCCTTTATCCCAGAAGGATTGTCTCCTTTCTTCATCTTCTTCTGCTTGTCGGTCACAGCGGGAAATGATTTGTAAAAAAAAAAGGCTATTAAAGCGGTTTCTTTGTCTCAGAGTTCAAACGCGCCCACAACCCCACCCCACTTACCCCCTGTAAAAAATAACATGAGGTAAGGTCTCCCCAGTAAGCCGCAGATGAGGATTCAGACAACAGCATGCATGAGAGGACTGACCAAGCTAAATCCTCATGATTCATTCATTAAGGAGCCCGCCGCTTCCAGAGTGTCAGCTTCTTGTCTTTGATGTGAAAATCTTAACACTGAGAGACCCCCTGATTTTTTTCACTTTTAATTAAGGCGGTTAATTGGAAATTATCTCCAAATTTCCAGGAGGAGGAGCCAGCTGGGTCTCCCGTTAGTTAAACTGAGGCTTAATAAACCTTTGGGGAACATACTAGAAAAATGGAAAAAGAAACTGCATTTGCAGCTCTCTGTCAGCAGATGGGGTTTACCCTTTGTGGCGTTGAACAAATAAATGCTTCTCAACTGGTCAAGCTTGGCGTGTGTAACGCGATCAGACTCATTTGGTCCAAAGAGGACGGCTATCCAAACACATTCGATTCTAAAGTCTATTGAAATAATATAATTTAGTAAGGAGCGTCCCCCCTTCCCTTTGTTGAAATACATCAAAACATAAAGGGGCTAGACTAAATAATAGACAAAAAATAACTATTATTTTGAAATAACCAAATCTCAGTTGAAGATAATTCCTGGCACGGGTTTCGTATTAGTTTCGGTACTAATTACCGACATGGTTACGGTACAAAAGACTTCTTATAACGAATACATTAATATGTGAGATTCTAAAGCAAGGGAGATTTTGAAAGAAGTCAAATAGCATGTACGTAAGTCACAAAAACTGCAAAATTATGTGTCATGGGGAACATTGTCGAAAAACCGAGACAGCATTTTTTGTCGGGCTGCCACTGGGAAAACAATTGTAACCAATAATGACCATAAAGCCTAAACTTCTAAGCAGTAATATGAACTTAGCCATATTTTCATCTTTTTCCTCCACCTGGGTGGGTTTATGACTGGTGAAAGCCAAAGGAAGCCTTCAACCCTCACTGCCTGTTTGCAAATGTTGGTTGTGAATCTGTTGTAACACGGGCTGCCATCTCGAGGGAGCAATTTGGTCCGATTATTCATTTTTATTTGGCATGGTAGAGTTACAGCCAGGGAACATTATGCCAACAGGTGCACCCGTACGGTGCAAACATTGTTTCCTCAATAGGTTCCCATCTTCTGCAACAATAACGCCCCTATAGAGTGGTTTCATGAACACTGGAATGAAGCCAAACACATCACCAAATCTAAACATCATTTCCACTTTTACTGGAAGTTCTGGAGAGTAGAGTGTGGAGTAGATATTCCTCAATCTCGCAGAACTGTACATTTTCCTTTCCTGAAGAACAGCCCGTTATACCACCAGAAACAATTCAAAACATGAAAGTATTCCAAGAGAAGTAAAGCGGTTATGAAGGCAATCGGCAGCCCCACACTGTATCAGTTAATATTCATACATTTCCTTTATTTTGTCTAATGCCTTGTATCACTGTGCGCGGTCCAGGGGGCTAAGGGACAGTTTAAGCGTTTCATTGGCATCTTTCTAAGCCATCAGCATAGGAAAACCCCTCTTGGGGAAAAATCGGAAAATAAACAGCTTTTCGGCTTTTTAATAAAAACAGAAACCAACAAAAGCAGAGAGCCTCAGCAGCTCCAAGACAAACATCTGAGTGTGGTCCAGTCAACCAAAGCACACTCAGGTGCACAAACTGGGTCCTGAACTGTGGGCGTATTCCCTGGGGCTGCACGTGGACGTGTCTCCAGGCTGCGTGCCACACCCCTGCGCATGTAATTAATTGCAATCTCGAAACGTCGCGGTACGGACGGAAGGCAACAACACAGCTCGCTTCCAGAAATGAATATTGGTGAAAATTACAGGGTGAAATTCTGTGGTCCTGAAAGATGTGGGTAACAAAGCTAGGGGATGCCAGGATCGCTGAATGCCTTCCGGCTTTTTAAAAGATGAAGCACTGGATTTTGGCAGGATTTTGGCCCCGTTGTTTTCTAAAGCATCACCTCAGTTTCGGTCACACCGCTTGAACCGTTTCCACCCTACATCCCTCCACGGGAGCCCGGGGGATCTGGGACACGTCCCTCAGCGAATCGGGTCCCATTCCTGAATTCATTCAATTTGGCTGTGATTGAGAGCCCTGTGGACGGTGAAGGCTTCTGTGTCTATTCAGGGGCTTTGTCTTTGTTGGAGAACTCAAGGACGTGAGTCATCTAAACAATGTCAACAATTTGAGTCTGTGCTCGTCTCTTTTTAGTAAAGCCCAAGAGAATGTGTAAATTCTCAGAAAATAACGTTTCAATTCCTGAGGCAAGTAGACCCGAAGACATCACCTCTGCGGTCAGCTTGAAATAATGCCTGTTTCGTGAAAAGAAATGGAATATTAGGTACTTGCAGAATCTGCGGTCAATACAAACAGAAGCCCATAAGACCTTGAGTCCATTCATAGCCACCAAAATGAAGCGCAAAGCAGAAATAAATAATCATTCAAACATATTTACGATCGTGGATCAGCGCAAATTAAAACAACTCACGCCTATTGCACCCATTCAGTATACATCTGCGAATGTGAAGGATCCATCTGTTAGCCTTTCCTTCTAAACTAGGATCGGGTTTACATTAACAATGGCAGGATTCTACAGACCCTGTCATCTCTGCTGTGCAGGGTTTTTATGTGTCAAGTTAATGCCAGACTTTGATTGGAAATGGGTGGAGGCTTCGACTTTTTGTGTCTGTAGGTGATTTCTGACAGTCCCGACCACGGGTGGTTAGAAGCGAACATGGCAAAAAAATATATATATCTCAGAAGGTTTCTGAAGCTTGCGTTTTTGCAGATCTGGAGATGAAATTATGCACCTAACTGTACCTAGCCCCTCAGAATGTACTTTTTAGACAAACAATGGTTGAAGTCTGTTCATGTCAAAAGGACGTTTAAAAAAAAACTATTTTTAACATGGAAATAGTGTTGCGTAGACAAGGATATTACACATAAAGAACCTGTTTGATTATAATAAGTACTTGACTTGTTGATGGCACTTGGAAATTCACAGAGCTATGCGAAATTCTACCTTCATTCAATACAGAGAAAACTAATTTGTTCAGAGTCACCGCAGGTATTACAGGGGATTTAAGAAAAAGGTCAATCCATACCTAGGGCTGCGGGCTCGTTATGCACCACACTCCTCTTTCGTCTGCTCCAACCTCAGCTCTGTTTCCTGGTCCAAACCCTAGTCATAATCACCCATGTTTCCGGACAGGGAGCGGAGAGGCATGGTACGGAGAAACTGGATCAGACTGTCTCTGTTTAGGGAGGAGGGGTGGATTAAAAATGCACATTTAATATAATTTAGTGATTTAAGCGATTTGTTATGTTTTCTTACTCTGGACCTCCCGTTATTGCTGTACCACATTTGGATGACTAGAACAGCTGTTTGCCGGTGCCTGGGGAGGGAGGGAGGGGGGGGGGGGGTGCTACGTCAGGCGCGATGTCTTTTCTCGTCTCGTACTTCTCACCTCCCGAGGCGTTTATTAAAACACAACACTGCAAACAGATACACTCGATTGCTCTCCCTGTGACAGAAATTATCACGTTGTCAGATCTACCCCACAGAGTTTCTGCCTGCGCATTCGTCACTTCGGGGGGATTTGATTGCACCAGAATTACACCAGAACCGGAACCGGCCCAATCACGAAGGCGGATTTCTGTCCCCACCAGGCTCATGTGTGCTACAGAGCGGCACTGGTACTGTGACATGCCTTAGAGGCAGCCTTGGACCACATCCCTCTGGAGAGAGTGCCAGCTGGACTGAGGTTACGTGACAGCATTTCCTGCTCTGGCCAAGCAGCGTGACATTGCTAGGCATGTCTGTGTTTCTGAGCAGAACTTTCCAAGAGCACCCCCTACAGGGAAGGAGTCGCTATTGTTACAAATGATGCTAGGACTATGCAAGGGGGTGCTGGAGAGATCATCTTAAATTTACTCGTCTTTGCTGTCAATTTTAAAAACAAATGATTTTTTTTCTGACAAAAAACAATAAATACATAAGCATAACCTGTCAATAAATGCTTAATGGATAACAGGACTTAATTCGGTGCATCACCAGCCAAGGTTTTGAATGTGTTAAATTTTTTAAATTTTTTTTCTAATTTTTCTAACTCTCTAATTTTTTTCTAACCCAATCTGTGGCACGCAGCCAGGAGCCACACCCTCAAGCCCTAGAGACACACCCAGGGCAGCCCAGATTGACAGGCAAGCTGTGGGAAAATGTCCACAGCCAGGAGCTTGTTCTGCACCTCGGGGAAGTTTCACTAACGATACCTTACTAGATATGCGCAATTAAAGAACATTCATGTGTACTAAGAGGAAGAAAGGTTAGACTGGAAAAGTCTGGTGAGGTGATGGGAAAAGTTTGTTTTGGGACTTTGAGTTAGGTAAATGTTTAAACAGCTTGTCAGTTTATTTCTTGCTGTAATTGTTTAAATAGTTTAACTTGATTGTTAAAACACGTCCTTGGAAACCCTGTCTCCTGGTTTCTGACCACTCCAAGACTGGGCATGCCCTGGTGTGATGGACAGTTCACGCTTACATTTTAGCATCGGAACTCAGAATTTAGCCTGATCTTGCACCCGGCAGGTGCAGTTGGGTTCACTTGTGCAATATAATCTGTGCTTGTCGGTTAGATCAATACAGTCAGTAAGGTCGAAGCTAAGGTCAAGCTGGACTAAGTCTAAGTCTGGACTAAGTGGTTTTTCAGACTGCTTTGGTCCTTGTTGTATTATCGTGATTTCCACTCTGGTTTCTACTATGTTTAACTTTTCAAATCTTTGTTCAAATGAAATGTTTTAAAATAACGAAAGGTTTACGAAGGGTTCATCTGGAACCCTTTTGTTGTCTTAGATTTCCCCAGCCGTGACAATTTCATCAGACAGAGCATTAGAGTTCTTCTACTCACCCATGGTCACATGCAGCGCCAAAATTGCACCAAAATTCTCACCACACACCAGTGTACTCCGTTAACTAATTACTCTTGAAAAACTTTAGGCTGTCATATTGGATTAGGTCAGAACCTCAAAGTAGTGTCGTTCACCAATTGTCATTCCTTGTTCTTTGCTCACAGATGGAAAGAAAATACGTTTCGGTTTAATCTTAGGTGAGTTTCTGACTGGACAGGTGCAATTTCCAGACATGTAATTGATAGCCGTAACAATTTTCAACAAACATGGTAATATTTCCCATATGTTGCAGTTTTAGTATTGATCTGGATGAGCAGATAGCCCTTACCAACAAGAGAAGATCAGCTTCCTTAATGGAGATAAGGTCATGTAGTTAATTTAGCACCAGGGAAATATAACATAAATCAATACAATAGATAAATCAAGCCAGTCAACGAAGTGGGGGTTCTTGTGCCGTTGGCCGCAGGCGCCATTATCCGAGAGTGTCGTGGATCTCTGAGTGCTACTAATGCAGCTCTGTAAAGGAGACCCCCTACAATAACGGGTGGCAAATGCGGCTTTCCTCTGGGGAGAGCAGGATGTTAGGTGTACAGGCGTGGCGTTAATTGACAGATTTGTGATGGATCACTGTGTGGGACACTGGCATCGGCACTGTGTAGCCTTCCGTCGCACCGTGCGCTAAAAAGGTAAAGCAGACGCTTCACATGGTTTTCTCATTGGCTTTCCTAACTTTCCCGAGGAACCGTGTGTAGGGGTCGTGGGAATGCGCTGAAGGGTGGGTGGTGGCAGGCGAGGGTGAACGGGCCAATGTAAAGGCAGCCAATGAGAGATGGAGTCAAGTCTGCACGTGGGTCGTGACGGTCTGGCGTCAGGCACATTGGGGACGTTTAGCTTGCCGGTCTCTATCGAAAGTCTTCCACGGCGACAGTGTATGCTGCAGACGCTTGTCGCTGGGTAGGCCTGTAACAAATTTCGCTCAACAAAGTCCCCGGAGCCAGGAAAGTGTCGGAAATTATTCACGCCTTAACATATTTGTCTCAGAGGGAATGTGCTGCATTGCCAACATCGGCAGGGTGGGGGGGGGGGGGGTTGGTTCTCTTCCTGCCGCTATTTAACCCTTTCTGCCCCATCAGGAGCCGTTTTACATATACCACACACATTTAGTTGATACAAGTATAACGAATTACCACAGTACAGCCAATCTCTCTCTCTCTCCTCTGCCCCCTCACACACCTCCTACTCCACCACTTCAGACTGTACAGCATGTTAAAAACATTTCCCCACCTCATGGGGTGGTGAGAAGAAACATCGTGTATCTGGCAGTGAATAATAATGAGTAACAGTGTCCTGTCCTCCAATGGAAATTAATTGAGAACTGCCCCATTGTTAATGGGGACCCAAGCTGGCCCGCTCCGTTTGACTGGCATCTACTTTACACCTCTAGTGTGGTTGGCATAATGGGGGTGGGAGGGGCACTTGTTTTCCATCTTGTTTTCACTTGTTTTATCGCAGTTTCATACCATCGGTCTCCGTTTAGTGAGAGAACAATCTCACACGATTTAGCTGTTTAACCACCAAATGGGTTCTATTCAAGGTCATAAAATTGCATTGTTCCTGCTGAATGCGTCTCCCGTTTTCCTAAACATCATGCCACTTCTTAAAAGGCTGTCTTTTGCACGCAACATTTGCATGCGACGTATTTAATTTCAACCTTTAAAAAAAAACGAAGATGGGGTTCCTGTGTTCAGTGAGGGAGGTAATCAAAAAGGACCACTTTTTTATTTTCCTAATAACCTTCTCTTTGACACCTGACTTTTGTCTGTCGGCCGAATGCGGAGGATTGGTTTTTTTCTGTTTTTTAACACAGAGCTTCATCAAGAGATTGCGCACTGGAAATAACTTATCCGACGTGATAGTCAGAGAATGGTCTTAGATGATTCTCTTGCAGAGAATATTGAAACCCTATCTCACTCTCGGTCTTGGACTCCAGACTAGAGTTTTAGCACGGAATATATGAAATACCTACAAAAACAGGCTAGGTGGTAATGGAAGGCTGCCTGAGGCTTGTCACTTCATGCTACCCCCACCCCTGGGACTTCCAAGTGGGAACGTAATGGCCAGGGCTGCCAGATGTAACAGTCACTTTTAATCATGTGAGGTGCCGTCAGTCCCTCTGTATTGATCCCGGCAGGGTCCCCAGGCGGCCGGAGTTCTTCCCCCAACAACAACTTTTTTTTTGTGTGTCTTTCAAACAGATCGACGTGTAGCCGCTCGGCAGAAAAGTTAATCACACGGCGCGCGGAGGGGAAAAAGAGAAACGGGAATCAGCGCTCGGAGCGCACAAGCCAGAGAAAGGGCCCGCTGTCTGCCAGACACAGGAATGGTGAGTGCATAGTGTCTCCCCCCAGGCGTGCGTGGACAGTCTTTGAAGATAGTCATTGTGTTATTTAGGGTGTTTTTTCTTTTCTTTTTTGTGGTCTGGTGCTTTGAGGAAACACTTGCGATGTGAGCCAGTGGCAGAAAATAATGGCAAAAACATATATTTGGAGAAAGATGCAGTTAAGTGGGTAGATTGAGTCGCCCCCCTTTATTTGTCTTCAGGGAATAATGGGGGGGAGGGGGGGTGGTGGGAGGTTTGTTCAAGCACTGCATTCCATCCTGTTTAGTTTCTGTTGCCGACCTGAACCCCCCCATCTCCCCAAAGCAGCCCACGGAGCTCGCAGAGCCAGCTAATTGCGAAGGGTTTTCAGAGTTAATCCCCCCCGGCTGCACTCTGAGCCACTGTACACCCATTCGTCATTTCACGTCCCGGGATAGGGGAGAGCGAGAGCTGGACCCATCTAGCCGCCGCCTCCTCTGCACGGCGCCGTTCCGAGTTGTAAAACCCAGCCGACAGATGCTTAGAGCGAGAGCAAAGGGAGGCGGAGAGAGGCAGTGATATGTGAAATAGAGGGCAGTCACCAGAGCACTCCACATTACAGAAACTCGCCACTGCATCTCTGTGGAAAGTTGTGAGCCACAGTTCAGTATAATGTGGAACAGCAGACGCACGCGCACGCTCGCAGGCTAGTGAAATTTACTCTCCAGCAGACCGAGTAACAAATAATCAAAACCGCTACGTAAAAGCGGGTTTGACTGGGTCATGTCACGTGAAGTAAGTAACTACATGTGTCTGGGATTTGTCAGGACTAGGAGGCCATCATTAAGCAGCGCTGAGATTGGTTATGGGAACGTTGTGGATTGGTCGTGGAGCAGAGTCGAGGAAGTGTAACGTTATTTCTTTGTACTTCATTTATCTCAGTGCTTTGATATTGTGGTAATTGGATAAACCCCAGCCAACACATTATGTTCTCATAACATTCAGTAACAGAGTGGAAGCTAATTGCCTTTATCAGAATATTATTATTATCAGAATAGATCGATTAGGTTCCATTTGTTCCTTTTCTCAAAACTGCAGCCATAATTAATCTAATTAAAAACGTATACTTTCCCGACATTTTTTGTAAGCAGCAAGATGACTTATGGATTTTATGCTGCAGTTCGTTAGATGTTTAACATCATCTTGATCCAATTCGCAATGAAATTGTTTTGGAACAACAGGCCAATTACTTATTTCATATTTTTATGTAATAAACCAACCAGCTATCTTTCATACCGTATTTCAGAATTTAAGTCGGGCTTCGTCAGGTTGGTGGAGTTTTTGACTGAAAATGTTTAGAAACTCAATCAGTATCACAATCATTAGGTGACAGTCCGATAATTCATAAAAAGAGTGTTAATTGGTCACACCCCTTTGCAGTGTTCTATGACAGAAAGGTGATTCGCACAATTGGCGAGTGAAAGAGATTTTTTACAGCTTTATTTACAAAATAATCAGATGACCTTGAGAGTTGGTAGCATTCCCTGTTGGCTTACGAAAATCATGCACAGCACCTTCTCTAAACTCCCTTCATGACTACTCCCGTAAACAGTGTTTGAATTCCCCTGAATTGGAATTGCTTAACCCACTCAGAGGACTCTCTGTGGACCAGGTTTGGAGTGCTGGGACTTAATCTCCCCAAACACTGAGACGAGTACCGATCCTAATACTGCGTGCCGTGTGTTTTTCTCCTCCTGATGTACACTGTGTGGACAAAAGTATTGGGCCACACCTCTTAACCATTGAATTCAGCTGTTTCATTCAGTCCCATTGCCACAGGTGTATAAAATCAATACACCTTTGCAGTCTGCCTTTACAAAAATTTGTGAAAGAATGGGTCGTTCTAAAGATCTCACAGAATTTGAGCGTGGTACTGTAATAGGATGCCACCGTTGCAACAAGTCAGTTCTGAAATTTCTTCCCTCCTTGATATTCCACAATCAACTGTAAGTGGTATTATTGCAAAGTGGAAGCGTTTTAGGAACCACAGCAACTCAGCCATGAAGTGACAGACCACGTAAAGTTACAGAGTGGGGTCGCCGAGTGCTGAGGCGCATAGTGCGTAAAAGTCGCCAACGCTCTGCTG
>JAOVYW010065408.1:9439-21576 GCA_025775045.1 Hiodon tergisus
GCCGTAGCTTTTGCTCCAGCGTCCTGGTACACTCACCCATCACCGAGCAGTTTCCTGAGCCTGCCTGACAGACGAGGATGGAAAGTATCGCAGACTCATCGGGGCTCTGAATCACTGCGGCCCCCACAGCACAAGCTCGTCCTAATGCCCCTTTCAATCCTTATTCTCTTTCTTCACTTCTTTTCTTTTTTTTATTGTTTCTGAAAAATCATATGAAATTGCGGACAATCCAGTCCTAGCATTGTGGCGTCAAACCGTAGCCTGATGCCTTTGGATTAAAGTCACGCATGGCATATGCAATGAAAATGACATCCTTCATGAAAGGAGCCATAACAAGATTATGCAGAGCAACGAATTGGGAGAAATTAGTGTAATTCACAAACATGCTTTCGACTGACGGGAACGCCACAGATATAGAAAATGTGCGAATCTTGTGATTGCCTTGGTCTGAGCGAGCCCTTCAGTTTTTATTTGTTTCTTTTTGACGACCGCAAGGCTGGGATGCAAATTCCTCTGCTGGCAGAACTTGTTCGTCACCCGACGAGCGGCGCTTAGTGAGAAGGAGAAGGGGGCTGCCGGCGTGAAAGGAATGAACAGCACATACACACAGGCAAGAGCTGACAGAAGCCATTGAGGGAAGGAGTCTTGATCAGGGCCCAGAGCTGATACCTTTCTTAGCTTGCACTTCCCGGGAGGAAAAACCTGACAGGTCACGGTAGGGGAAGGTGATGCCTTTATATAACAATGCCATCTGGGTCCCAAGAGCAGTCTTAACTCCCAAAGAGGTTTTTCAGTTGAGACGGTTTCACTATTTAGCACAAGCTTCCAGTTAATTTCAGAAAGAACCCTTTGGTTAATTGTCTGCGAGACGAAGGGTCCTAGATTAGGTTGGTTCTAGTGTTTAAAATGAAATACGACCAAGGCACCCACTGAGTATTCTCTCCAGGGCTGCTGTGGGTTAACAGCAATCTGAATAATATATTTGTAATATATTTTGTAGGTAACCCAATGAAAGAAATGTAACTTGAATAACTGCCTCTATATTTGTTTGTTATTTGTACAAATGCACCTCCAATAAACTATGTCTAACTAAAAGGGCCCAAAGGAGACGACTGTTAAGAGATGTCAGTTTCAAATCAGTATTCAGTTAACAGCTCCATCAAGCAGAATAAATTAATTGTAAGTAAGCTGGCACAAAACCCAGAATGCACCACGGGTTCCCAAGACAAGGTTTTGAGAAAAATCTCTGTAGGCTCTCTAGGCCTGTCTGGGTTGGATCTCGTTCATCGATACTTGCGATACTTTAGAGATCTGAAGCCCCTGTCCAGACAAACTTTGGAGATGATACATTTTAAATTCAGATTCTGGAATTCAAATATATTAAAAGGAGTACGGTCTTCCACAGGAAATTATTGCCTCTCCTTTGACTTCAATTTATATATATATATACTGTGTATTCATATTGGTATTCTAAAAAATACATGTATCTTTATAGTTATAATAAATATTAATTATAGAAAGCCAATCAGAAAAGGTACTGCCACTGCCCTGTCTCTTACTCAGATAACATGCATTACAACCACGCAGGGTGTTTCCCCACTGAAGTCGTTTCTGCATACGTTTCCATGACTCCATGGTCTTTAAACAAGTATATAAAAAGTCTTCCTTAAAATTCCATAGAAAGTAGTTTGTCCACAATCAAAATATCTATGCTGTATTTTCTTCCCTTATGGAGTAGCCTGGCCCTTTATGTCACACAAGATACAGTAGTAACCCTGAAGCTCCACAAAGAGGCCTGGCCCTTTTAGTAATGCGCTAAGTTTGCTGCCATTAGCACGGGAGGCCCAAGTTCCAATCATGCGGTGGCTGGGAACCCCAGGAGGATACAAAACATACAATACATATACCAAATGTGCACATGACACATCTACACGGAAAAAGAACTCTCTCTATGATGGTGGCCTCTGTTTTGCACTGTACTATCTGTATCTATGAAAGAACTTAGAACTAAATTGGATGGTCTACTGGAACTACGGCTGAGTAGTAGTATTTTTTTTTTTGCAGAACTACTTTTATGTTTCATATGGGCATCAAATCCGAATCTTCAGCTACTTCTCGCCAGAGTTTTTTTTTTTTGATGTCTTCAGCATTTGTCTGCTCAGGAATGCAATCCGGTCTATGATCAGACTTGTCAGTACGATTTTGGCCGACGTGCCTACTCCTCACTAGTTGTTCCTGTTAGCCATTTCTAACCTCGCCAATGGGGTAGCACACGCTTGTCTGACTTTTGCTGTTCCCTAGACACTCAGGGATGGAATAAGCTTCTTGAAACAGTCGGAACTAGTGAATTACTTGCAACGTTCCGACAAGGAATGGATCTTTTTTCCCGGTCTTGGAATCCCGATGCTTCTCTCTATGACCTGTGTATTAAGCTTATGTTTTTATTGATCTGTGTGTCAGCTTAAGCGGTTTGCTGTTATGTTACTAGTGATGCTGTATCTGTACATTTTGTTATTTGTGTTGTTTGCATATATAATGCCATGACAGCCCCTTTAAGTCCCTCTGAATAAGAGCATTTGCTAAAATGATAAATGGAATAATAAATCTTGCCATTGTGTGTTTCCTTTTCTAATTCCTCCCCATTTCCAGCTTGTGGTGTCACTCGATGTCAGTAGTGCTAGAAAATTGGCCTCCATTTAAGCACTGAAACCAGGAAGCTACTGTTTGAAATCCTCAGACAATAGTTACATCTGGCACTGGATTTCTGCCATGTGAGAACAACAACATGTTAATGGATTGTTAGTGACCACGTCACAATGGGAACACTGCTAATAATAATACAAAAAAAGATTTACATTGATGTAAAAATTGCCTTGAAGGAGGAAACATTGTACGCTTCTGAAAAATTGTGCCCTAGACTAGTGAAGTGCAGTTTGTGAACGATTCAGTCTTGTGAATGATTCTTTTTGGAGAGTCGTCCCTCTGCCACACGTCAGTCTCGTGACCGGATACCAAGGAATCATAGTTGCATGAATACTGAGCATGGTCTGAGATCATAACACACTGAGCCAAGCAATCAATGCGCAACCTGGTCTGTGATTATTTTGTCAGCCCAAGAATGATGGATGCTTCGCTTAATATAACCAACAAAAGACACCATTCTTACACCAGAATGGTGTAAGCTACATATGGAACCAGTTAGGGCTTAAAGTTTTACTCCCGAAGTTTTAGTAGGCTGCTGCATCATGCAATGAACTGAATATACGCTAAGCTGCATGTTTTAACCAGCAACCAGCCTTTATTTTTATTAGGTCATGGCCAATGGCAACTGTTTTGGTTGTCAAAGACCACACAGACTGCAGCGTGTTCAATGGGTGTACATAGGAGCAAAGTGGGGGCAAGCTAATCTATACTGGAGCTCTGTCCTGGACAGTTCTAGCTGAATTTAAGCCCTGGAACTGGTATACAGAATTATGTGCACATGTAATCTCCAATCACTTGACAACTGCGAGTTATTAAATCAGATATAAGTAGTTTTTAATACCTTGTTTGACTTTTTATGACAATAAACTCTCCAATAAGCTCCAACTTGAGATCTGATACAGCAAAAGAGCTGATACAGTAAAAGAAACAGCACATTTTTCAATTTAGTTTTACATCGTTTTGTATTTTTCCCCCAAGAGATAATTTAAAAATTAAATTTTTACGCTCAAACGTAGAATATGATTACTCCACAGTAAAAATATAATTCCTGTAAACTTTGCTGATATTGATGTTGTAAGATATTTTTTGCTTCTTCTAAAAAATAAAATAACGTAAACTTTAAAATTCATGTCTTCCAGATTTTAGGCTGGGGTAGTTTAAATCTGCAGAGAAGAGAATTTGAATGCAGCTCCATGGTCAGAGAAATCCAGTGAAGCCAGCAGGAGGGCTATCAGCGAGGGCTATCAGCAAGGCCTCCTTCAACTGGTGAAATGCCAACTGTGTTCCTCTCCACTGGTTGATTCTTCCTTGTCATCTCTACTAGTCTGGTCAAAGAACGGAAAAAAGGTGCAGATAATAGCTCACAAACCCCAGAAATGTCCATACCTGTCTCTGACTGGGGCCATTCCCAGACTGCTGCCAGCTTCTCTCCCACTCTACTCACGAACTGTGCCAGACCTCCTTTTTCAGGAGAAAACACTAGAATTTCAGTCCACACTGGGCTGGCTGCTGCCTGTTTCAGGTACTCTAGGTGCACCTGGAAGAAAGGCGAAGAAATGATGACATCTTCAAGATAAATGAAGATTAACCTTAACACCTAGACACCTCTGCATCAGTCTCCGGAAGGTTCCTGACCTATTGCGTTCTCTGTGACGACCCCCTAGTCAAGCATCCCACACCGCCAGTACAAGGTACAGGCAAGGTATTGACTAAGGAGAGCATCCCCAGTGGGGATACCAAAATCCTCCTTGTGGGCTGTGAACACCCTTGCCCGCTTCCTGAGGCTGGGGGATCCCCTGCACCATGTCCTGCCCACCATGTACTTGTTTTGGCACAACAGGAGAGCCTGCAGGAGGCGTCGATGTATTTCATGGGGGTTGGTGTAAACGTTAAGAATGTGCTCCATTTCATTCTCACTGCAACCCAAGCCACTCTCCACTCACTCCCATAATCATCCCCCTCCACCAGTGCAAAATAATTGTATGACCCAGCACCACCCTCTACAGGGCTGACACGTGGTGGGAATCAGCACGGCTAACACAGACAATCCTAGGCTGCTTTGGTGCTCCCCGCAGTGCCTGCACACAGCAAAGGCCATCTCCCAGGCTTGACAGGCGCCCCCCCCCCCTCCTGCTGTCTCCATTCACTGACTAGAGTGATCTGGGTTTGTAGCTGCAGCCACAATTCTGCGTGAATATCCTCCTTCCACTTCTCCAGTTCGATGGTGAGTGTTGCTCAACTCGGGGTGTAGGCGCACATGTTATTGTAACTGCTATTGAAACTGGTTAAAGAACAAAACTAATTTCTGCAGGCTCTTGCTTTAGTATAGATTTAAGTCCTCATCTTCTCCTTGACAGCACCAGAAGAACTGGGTTCTAGTAACAGGCAATGTGGTTACCCTTTTAAATAGTTTCTTCTTGACAGACCTCAGGGAAGGCTCACTTTTCAACCATGCATCTACCAAAGTCTCCAGCACTAAATCAACCAGTTGTTCCTCAGTCAGGCTCTAGGCCCTAAGTATAACCTGTACCTGGTCAGGCACTCAGCGAATTCCATTGTATGGATCCCATCTCCACAGAACCAGTGGTCCACTCCAATGCAGGGGGGTGTGCCACAGCTCCAACTCTAGCTGTTAGAAAAAGGGTGACTTTTACTACACAGCTAACCCTTTCCCAATGCTCAGAGGAAGCGCAGTCAGCAGATGTTACTTTCCTTGACACTCAGGTGTCAATGGCAGCTGGTCCAGACGTTTCCACCACGCCCCTCAGCCACAGTCTTCTCCCCAGCAAGTCTGTTTGCATTCTCTCTCACACATAGGTACATACACATACATCCTATTAAAACATTCAGACGTCTCTAGTTTATCGCTCACTAAGTGTGTCTTTTAATTCAGTCTCTCACAATGAGCTCTCGCGGCGTCATTTGTTCCCTGACTTTATATTTAAAGTGAAAGCCCCGCCTCTGCTCCTCAACTACGATATTGCCTACAGATGAACTTCCCATTAACTGCCAGTGTTACTAAAGACACCTGCCAAAAATTACAGCATTCAACTGTTATGCTGGTTAGCTAAGCTACGCATAAGCTATGTTTTTGGCTTAGCTGTGTGCTGCAGAATGCCTGTAGTGGCAATGATGGGTTGGCCAACAGGGTTGCTGTCCTAGAGAAGTCTTTGCAGGCAGAATAGTGGTTCCATGCACTAGAGCCACATGGTTAGGTAAGGACAGGGTGCATAATGTACTGGCACACCATCAACCAACCAGGTGAAGCTGGGGTTAGTTTGTAAGAACCTTGGTTGGATTAAGGAACTCAATATGCCAGCGATAATAATAATAACGTTTGCACATACCCGTTTAATATTTATAGGTTTTAGGAATTGGATATGGGGACGTCAACTATTTATCTGAATTTGCAAGATGTTCCTTTCTTGCACCAATGCAGCCTAGAGTAAAAAGGGATCATTCGAGGGATAAACATTTTCTACTTCCAGTCTAGCTATATGGAGGATGGAGGAGGAGGATGTATCATTTTTAAAAGCTGTGGGAGGTGAACAAATAAGGTTTTAGTTTCTTGAATGCTCATTTTAAGAGCCATCAAAGATTTCTGGCTAGACCAGGGAAATATCATTGTGTCAACATAGCAGTGGTTAATCTGACAGCAGGTAGGTGGTACACCTCATTAGACTTGGGTACTTACTCTCTTTTTTTTCCATCTCTAGGACTTTGAAACAACTACTTTTGCACCCCTTAGAATTGTTTAAGTTTGAGCACATGCTGTTTGGACTTCGTAACGCTCTGTCAACTTTACAGACATTGCCGCAGCTCTGTCTGGTTAGGATTGTTGAAGCTCCTTTTAATTACCTTGATATCCCATGTGCCCTTTTTTACAGATTTAATGTAAAAAATGTTGCCCACTTTATGGGCAGTAAATTTCCAAACTGGTCTCTATGCGACAGAAAACTTTGATAGTTAAGGAAGTGAGGTTTTATGAGACTATTGCTTCTTCATTTCTGTCCTTGACAACACATCACAACCACTTCATGAGTTGTTAAGCCTGACAATTTTCTTTTAAGGAGGATATAGTTTGCTGGCCATCGCTGGAGGACAGAAGATAATGAGTGGTAGTGTAAGGGGAGACAATTGATTGCAGTTCAGTGTGGCATACCAACACCAGGGTCACATGGCAGATTTGGGCCACATGTAAAACGGCAGGGAGAAGATCCAACAAAAAACGACAAGCCTTTCACCGTCCACTTGAATTTATCATGAATTAAATTTGTTCAAAAGTGTTTTATGAGTGGTTAACAATGCTGAATTTAATACTACGCAGTGCCTGTACCCTGAAAGTTGCTTCTGATGGAAGCTTGGAAAAGATCTTCCATTAGAAATGCAAAATGTTTGAAGGCAAAGTTCTGCTGCCTATCAATGACCAATGGTTGTCATACTAATAAAAACATTTCAGAACCACAAGCCTCTTAAACGGAATAGTTTCTTGTTGAGTATTGAATGAGACTGAGCGGTAGGGATCCCACTTACGTGTGAATCCTCCTTTAATTTATTCAATGGGAAATTGCCAATTTAATTTTGTTAATGAATCAACAAACTGTTTTCCAAATGAAGGAACGTATTAGATTGCATGCAGCTCCCCAGTTTACGTAAGGGCCGTTTTTATTCAAAACGGCTGTGCATAAATAGATTTTCCAGGATTAAAGACAAAAAAAGTTGGTTACTGAACCAACCTAACATCATTAGTAAACATTAAATGCTACAGTTTCACCTATATAGCCATAGGCATTTTGAAGCGAGAGAAGATCCAACAAAAAACGACAAGCCTTTCACCGTTCACTTGAATTTATCATGAATTAAATTTGTTTCAAAAGTGTTTTATGAGTGGTTTGTTTATCAAAAGTGTTTTATGAGTGGTTAACAATGCTGAATTTAATACTATGCAGTGCCTGTACCCTGAAAGTTGCTTCTGATGGAAGCTTGGAAAAGATCTTCCATTAGAAATGTTTGAAGGCAAATTTGATAAAATTGTGTAAAAGTATTGGATTGCATGAGAAAGGAGCAGGAGATTTATGAATCCGGAGAAGAAGTGACTTGCGGGTAAATAAAAGTGGGCAGGGATGAAAGGAGGGGCAATAGAATAGGAGCTGAAGGACATTTTATTCAAGGAGTAATGGGGAGACGCAGGAAGAAGAAATTCCCTTGGGATACATATTCTTGTCTTGGTAAATGTTCAATAACCATAGATGATTCATTGGAGCATCTCAACATTCATTAACATAATAGTGTTTATGTCAGACAATGAGTGTGTGTGTGTGTGTGTGTTTTAGTCCGTGGGAGGGAGAGCTACGCATGACAGAGAAAATGTTTTTTTCCAGCTGTAAAGGAATTGTTTATTCTATGCATATTTGACTTCCCTTTAGATTCAGGTTTGTGAATAACAAGGAAAAGCAAGCGTCACATAAGAATCCATTCTTTTTGGAAAACTGTTTTTCATTCTGTTTGTCTGACTTTAAAACTAAGCAGCGGGGTCATATTTTTCCAGGCACACTTAACTTGTATTGGGTGAAGTGTTGTACAGGGTCTGTGATCTGCTGTGGCTCCTCAGACAGCGGACAGAAAACCACTGAGATGCAATAGGCAGTAACAACAGATAAGACAACGACGTAATGGGTTCCATCGCACAAAAGGGAGATTCTGAGGACATTGTACCCATTGATCTCAAATGCATGGACAAGAAAGAATTCTTTAAATTTGACCACAGAAAAAGAAAAAAAACCCTATAGCCTCTTTGTATGAGATTTGCATGGGAACTTGAGTTATAGCTGATGCGGTATGATTAGATTTCCCCAAACAGAAGAGTCGAGGGGAAAGCTAATTTCCGTCCCCAGATTTATGTTGCCCTGTGGACATGGGCAGCCTTCGCAGCTCCGAGACACTGACTTAGTAGCAGATAGTGCTTCAGAAATCCCAATTAACGTCAATGCGTAGAACCGTTTGACATAACGAGAGGATTTCGGAAAACAACTGCTCACAACTCTATGAATGTCACTTCACCAAAGTTCAGATTTTAATTTAAAAGGAACGACCATTAGCACGAGATCTTCCCGAAAGGCTTCGCATGCCTGAGATCCCTTTGGCCTGTTTGCTTAAAATAGCGGCGCACAGTTTCCACTGATTGCATTGGTATGTAGATGGATGCAAAGATGATTTATTCATTTATGTATTTGTTCTTGCAAGTGAAGCATGCAGCTCATTCAGAGTTAGGATTCATTTTAAAGACAACTGGAGGTCACAGGAAGTAACATTATTACCAAATAAAAAGAAGGTGGCAAATGTTGAAGCTGAGCAAGATAGATTTAACATGTATTATGTAGTTGCAAATGTATTAGGAATTAATACATTTTTAGTTTTAGAGTCTTTTTAGACAAAATTTGATAATGGCACCTTCCAATCAAGTTCTGCTGCCTATCAACGACCAATGGTTGTCATACTAATAAAAACATTTCAGAACCACAAGCCTCTTAAACGGAATAGTTTCTTGTTGAGTATTGAATGAGACTGAGCGGTAGGGATCCCACTTACGTGTGAATCCTCCTTTAATTTATTCAATGGGAAATTGCCAATTTAATTTTGTTAATGAATCAACAAACTGTTTTCCAAATGAAGGAACGTATTAGATTGCATGCAGCTCCCCAGTTTACGTAAGGGCCGTTTTTATTCAAAACGGCTGTGCATAAATAGATTTTCCAGGATTAAAGACAAAAAAAGCTGGTTACTGAACCAACCTAACATCATTAGTAAACATTAAATGCTACAGTTTTACCTATATAGCCATAGGCATTTTGAAGCGAGTAAATTGTATCTGATATTTTGATAATATTTTAATAGATATCTCGCAAATTTTAATGACTATATTTAATTAGCCTATCATGACAAAATAAAATTTTGTGTTTTTTGTGATTCATACCCATGGTAATTAGGCAATATATTATAGGTAATTATGATTAATTAATTACTAATTTTTTATACTTTATTTACTTTAGTATAGATTTTTGGCTGTTTTTAGGTTTTGTCGATTAATATTTTTATTTGTCTGTGAACTTTCAATTAAGGATGAGCTTATTAATTATTTTATTTGCATTACACTTTATTGAATAGTCTAATAGGGTAATAATAATTATGTTAAATTAAGCTTTTTATCTGTGTTTTATCCATTTTCAATTGCGCATCTTTAATTGGCCACGGTGTCATCCAGCAGACATCTAAAATCTAACAAACAAAACATGTCACTACATAAGGGTTAAGTTAAATACATAAAATATAAGGCTGCTTGTTTTGGAGCTTGTTAAGGAAGGTTATCTAAACAAGCCATGATTTTCATCATCTCCGTACTTTGCCAGGTTGCGGTTTTAATATTTGAAAGGCCTCTAAGAGTTTAACCCTCAAGTTCACCCAGTGCATTTAAATTTTGATTACTGTTAGCTAAATCGCAATCATCAGCTCCATAGCAAGCAGATAACAAAGAATTCAAATGACCTAAGTACAAAGATATAACTACTCCTTGCTTTGTATATTTTTAGGTCATAAAATTGGAGCCCCCTGAACTTGCATGTATACTGCATGTTTAGAAGGCTGTATAACGTTTACAAAAGCTTCACTCACTTACCCAGATATCAGGGTAGGTGAGTAAATGCATTCAAGAATTGGGAAATCACAAAAACAGATTCAGGAAACCATGGTCCCGACTCACAGGGAAGACGTCTGGATGACACATGAAATAAAAAAACGGCCATGGAATCTGGTGAGTTCTCGCCAAGAATGTTCAGAAATGGCCCTCTGAGTGGCTCAGCCGGTAAATGCTCTCTGAGACCCGAGACGCAGACTGGGACCTGAGATCTGGATATCCGATGGTTGGATCGTGATGATGCAGTTTGCTGATTGTGGCCTGGTGAGCACAGCGGGTGGCTGGGAATCGGCCGGGATGTTCTCTGCCGGTTGCTAACCAGTCTCGGCTTCTCGAGCTGGCATGCCGTCAAGGGGGACGTGCATTGCCTCAAATCGCCTCTGAACCTCCACTCAGCCTGCACAGTGTAAAATGACGGTTAGCTAGAAGGCGACTGGATCAGAGGCGACAAATTGTGCTTCTTTCTCAATCTTTCCACAGTATGATGGAGGGAATCTTAGCCACGACGCTAATTAATGATTAGAAAATTTATACCAGAGAGACCATGCAATTTTTACCACCACATGTAGGGAAAAAAAATTGCAAATGGGTTTTAGTAATGTGTGTGCTGTCGATTCAGGCATTCCTGTCAATAAAGCAGCTGTGAACTACCTTATGGATTTTCCTGGAATGAGAATGAATGTGGCTCCTTTCCTCCTATTAACAATCTAAACAATGGGCAAATCAATAATTACAATATGTATTTCTCTCCTGCTGCTTGAGACAGGTTCACTCACAAAGTAAAGCACGTTTTTTTTCTCTCTCCTTCGGTGCTATATTTGCTCACAATAATTACAATGATTGAAGGAATGTGTGCTTTTTGTCTTGACAGCAGAAAGCATTGTTTTGGGCCAGTGACAGCGTCACTGTGTGAACCTGGATCCTGGAGGCAACTAGTCGAGGGCGTAGATAATCTAAGTACCAGCTTTCATCTCTCCAGTTGAGCATTTTACGTTGGTGGACTAGCAGCCAGAACAACGTGCTGGGGTAGAAAAAGCACAGGTGAAATGAAGGTGAGAGGCAAACTAGGGAAACCAATGGCTGACTGATTCACATTGTAGTAAGATCAGCTTTAGCTATCTATGACCTTGAAAGACATGCAGTCATAAATCCTAATGTTTCTCCATGTAAGACTTGAATTTTGTGAGCACATTAAACGTGCATTGGGTGTACAATAATTATGCACACTTTTCCTCATTTTATTTCAAGCTCAACTGTCAACAGCTCTTTTCATGTAATATTTTCAGCCTTGCCAGAAAGTCATAAATGCTTCCCTATTACAGCTCTTTGGAATGAAATTCAGTCTGTGTACAGACCACCCAGAAATCGTAACAGCCTGAAGGGTCTAATATTTATTTATTTATTTATTTATTTATTTATTCTCACCCACAACAAGGCTAAAATTGTCAAATTACTATCACTACTGGCAATTGCAGAACACACCCTCCCATCATTGGCATTCACATGAAGGGTTTGTGTTCCGCTTCACAAAAATAGGCTAAGATTGTGCTCTTTCCGTGCAGGATATAAAGGGCTGGCAGACACAGCCAGCCCAGGGGTAATGCTCAGTGGTGTTGAAAATGGGAAAGGAAAAAATAAAGAAGCTAAATAAAATACCAATACTGGCACAACTGTATAGATATATTTTATTATATACATCTTATATATCTTATCAGTATTTAGTATAGGGAATAATCTTGTTATA
>JAOVYW010065429.1:0-21573 GCA_025775045.1 Hiodon tergisus
CCGGCAGCCCCCGCGGGAATGGCTAACACCCATTGGTTGGGGAAATAAACACACATAGCCATCCCCGCTACAATATATATAGGCCAGGGTTTGTGTTATATAGTATCTATTAGAACGTAAATCTATATTACAAACGCCCAAAACCGATCGCAGTGGCAGTTAACATACTAGGGGTTGTAACGTGGAATAGAAAGGCCCTAAAGCCAACAGTTGGACCGGGGGTGGAGGGGTCTCTTAATCTGATGATCGGTTGTGCACCCCCGCCTCAGAAACAAACGTAAAATCCATACAAGCAATTCGCTTAATTCAATAAAAGTCCAACAATGAATTGGGAAAAAAAACACCTCTATACTCGTAACTATGCTGTAAAATATATAAATCAGGTCAAACCTGTAACGCAATTAATTTGTTTGTGAACGGAAAAGCCCCACAAGTGGCGAATAGCAGGCTCCGAGCATTAGTTTGTGAACTACCGACTGCCCTATCAATGGTTACGCGTCGCCGATGTATACCATCCTCAGCTGCTTACATAGTTACTATTTTCCATCATATATATATAGTGCCTCTGGCATGCAGGGGTGTTGCCTGGACCCAGTGAACTTGCTTAGTTGCAGCTGGGATGGGATGTGCTGACTTCGCTTAGCACTGTGCAAAAGAGATTGTTCGAGTTATTAATAGGCTGAACGACTTTCCTGTCTAAAAATACGAAACGCATCTGGATTTCAGTTCCGTAGTATTTTGTGTCACCTATTGTTGTTATAATGAAAATATTATAAGATTATCGTATTAACTAAATTTCAAAAATGCCAAAAAATGTAAAAGCGCTTCAGGTTAGATCAACACGATAGTTTAAAAAGAAAAAAGTCACCTTCTGCTGGTTCCTCTGAAGACAGGGGGCCCCTACTGAGCCTTCATGACCTATTTTCTGGCAGGTTTTCCTCAGCACCTATTCATACCCAAATATTTTTATAGTGACCGCCCCCTTCCTAGCCAATAGAACAGGGCCGCTTAATGAACCCTTTTCTTTTTTTATAGAGTAATCCACCATACTAAATCGCTGTTGCATCGTGACACTACTCGGACTGAATTATCAATGTTTGTCTTAAATTAGGTCAGCTGGGCACGGACCCTTTCACTCTAGTGGACAGTGGACACGCGCTATGATACTTAACTGAAGCATTGACTCGTTGTGCGCGGCGCACCGATGTAACTCCCGTCGAACGAAAAGCACAAGGGTTAACTCATGAAAACAAGTAGGTTTAGTCACACCGATCGAATGCAAACGGAGAATATAACAACGAAAACAATATGAGACTCCGCATTCCGCCGATGTTACAAAATGCACAACTTCTTCCAAACACCCGTTTGACTAGAACCGAATTCTTAAGCGATCTGTCAATATTAAAATTATCTTAATTTGTAAATAAACACGTAGTATTATAACAATTTACTTACACGTTTTTTCATCTAAAGCAATTTACATGGCTTACCATTTCTACTTTAAGAACTTCTACAGCTGAAATGTTCACTGAAGTACCTTGCCCAGAACCAGCAACCTTTTGGTCACAAAGCTGTGCCGTTACCCACTACAGTACCAGCTGCCCTTGTAACGTGTAATAAAAACAAGTAGAGCCCGGTAAACTGGATTTCACAAGCCGATTGTGATTTCTTCTCTCTGCTTCCTGATAACCCGTTTCTCATGAGGCAGTTGGGTTGGGATAGACTGTGAGCCTACATATCAACACTTTTCATACAAACCCAGCCCTCCTCTTTCCATATTGATTGAAAGGTTTTGAACAATGTCATTGTTGTTCATGACAGTTTGATATAGGCTTTTCAAACAGTACCAAGTTAGTCTGAATGAGAAATTTGTGGTAAATCTTGGTTGTTGTTGGTTACAATGCTCTGATAATATTTCAGTCACTGGACTTGTATCTCAGACAAGGGTGTGAAAAAATAAATGAATCAAATAAAGAAATACATAACACCCAGTTGATGTCACACAATGGAAGGGTGCAGAGAATTAGCAGATCAGGTGCAATCAAAGGAACACTTTTAAAACACAGCAAGTTATCAGGAAAAAGACCAAAGCCTTTGCTTACAAAACCTGGACATTTATTCCCACATGTACACTGTATATTTAAATTGGTTTGGAAAAGCAGGCACCAAACGTCATCATTAACCACAGTGAAGCTAAATTAACTGGGAATAAGGGTGAGACGGAGGATGGAAGATGGCTGAATGGGATAAAACAGGTGGAAGAGGAGAATGGATGGGAATATAGCAGTCAGGGGGTTCACAGTCCTATGGATTTCTGCCTGCCTTGCATCAGGATTTAAGCAGGGCAGCTGTGTGACGAGATGGAGCAGTGCTTGTACAGGGCCCGGTCCAGATCCACATCACGACCCTGGATCCGGATACTGCCCACACAGCCGTGCAGGTACCGAAAGCCACCTGGAATGGGCCCCTCTGCAATTTGTAACATCAGTTAGAGTCTATGAAAGTGTTCTTTGTTTGGAGATATTAGTCAGCATTTGTTTGGAACAACAACCCAAACTGCAAAGTCATTTTTTAAAATTCTTTATGCGGTTTTGTCTTCGTTTGGACTCGCAAACCGACATTTTGAAATCACACATCTCACACCAACAGGGTTGGATTGTTTGGTCCTACCCAATTAAATTTTCCTGATCCATTCCAATAATTCATTCGCAGGGAGTTGGACTGTCCCCTATGCCAGTGGTTCTCAAACCAGTACTGGTGTACTTTGGGAGGTGGGCCAGTGTGCCGTAGAATTTGTCCTTGTGTAAGGAATAATTGACGACAGACCGTTGAATTCTTGAAAATGATGAACACCCTGAGGTGGTAATGCATCCATGATGTGAAACGGGCCGGAGTCAATTATTCCACTGATACTATGGTTAACACATCTCAAGACAGTTTTATTCAGTTCTATTCTCAACACATTTTTCAAGTTTTTTTTCCTAAAGCGCTCGTGTGTAGAAATACTTTCTTATGTGTGTGTGTGTGTGTGTGAAGTTGCCTTGTTGGCCTTAGGTTAGTGCTCTTAATGAAACATGCTTTCATGCTTTCATCATTTAAAATCACTTAAATTAGTTATTATATAATTAACAATAAAATCTGGTTTTGTTTTCGAGTTTATTTAAAAAATTTGATTTGTAATTCAGAGGCAGCCTAGGGTTTTATACAATTTATTTCACATTTATGAGGATGTACGCATCATTGTATTTTGAGAAAAAAATGGTGTGCCTTGGGAATTTCATATTTACAAAAGTGTGCCTTGGGACAAAAAAGTCTGAGAACCACTGCTCTATGCCATCGTTTTAGAAATTATAAAAGAACATAAAACAAAATTTCTTTGTGCATGCTGAACAAGGAGTCGCACACTCTAGCTGAGTGATGACATCAGTAGCAAATGCCAAACCAATGAAAACGTAATGGAAATGAATGTGTGAAGTGTCTAAGTCATGGCATTGGCGGAAAATGGAAGGACTGTTTCTGGGAAGGATTGATTTTCTCGACATCGTTCGCAGCCTAGGGCCAACCGTAAAGGCCTTTCTTTTGGGATAACCCAATCATTAGCAAATCCATCCAAAATTGATCTCACACACCTTTCTCAGCTTCAGAGGCCCATTATTTTGGTGGAATGCTCACCTTGGACTCCACCAAGACTCAGGAACATCCCTTGGTTCCACTGGGTCAGCCAGTAAGCTCCATCTGTGATGGTCCATCCATGTCCGGTCAGGTCTAGTTGGATTTTCACAGTGTCCTGTGAGAAGAACAGGCCCAGCCTATTCACCGCTGGGAGTAATGACCCAACAAAGACGCTGTGTGCGCCCCGTATCACTGTCAATTCCTGCAGGGAATGAAGTATAGAAATTACGGATAAATCTGGAACTGAACTGGCTTATAAATACACCTAAAAATGATACACAGGCTTTCTCTCTGGCTTCAGAATAACTGGATGCATTTAGGTAAGACTCAAACTTGGCCCTAAATTGAAATATATTAATGTGTAAATAAACCATTCTAAGCCACAATGAATAATGGAGTTTATACATCTTGTACACACACACACACACACACACATATATATGACTGTTCTTTTGACGTTGGTCTGGTTTTTCAAACTCAAACGGGTGAAGAGATATCACGCTCACAAAAACTTCAAATGTTTGTTATAGCGTCACCGAGTGGTCAAACGTCGCTGCAATGTTAGGGCCTTACGTTAGGTTCTAATGTTTGAGTTATAAACACGAGGGCAAATTGTAAGGATATGGCCAAACAAATACCATTATAATTCCCACCATCGTAGCTGCAACATAATACTCTAGTCAAGATCTGACATTTGTTTGCTATTTCTGATCATAAATCATAAATCTAAAACTGGAAGGTTTAACTGTAACTGTTATTATCCACATGAGGGCGACAAAGTCACGATGTTCCCAGCATTTCACCACAGAAGTATTTCGAGACTTCACTAATACAGTGTTTGCTTAGGATGTTCCCCTGAAAGTTACTTTGTTTATTTTGATTAGCGAAAGTGTTTGAAACCAAATTAATCAAAAGTTTGTGTTATTAATACACTGCAAACTTTAAAGATATCACCAAACAAATATAATTACCTACAGATACAACATAATATTGTAGTAAACATCTGACATTTCTTTGCTATTTCTGATTATCTAAATCTCAACAATGACAGTAAATTAAAAAAAAGTGACTTTTGGGGGACACCCAAAGGAAACACTGTTGAATGAATTCTCTCAGTACATAGGGGGTGAAATGATATGAACATCATAACTTTATCGCCCTCCGGTGGATTATTTAAACCTGTTAATCGACCACATGTCATTTATTGACGATCTTTTCACAATCACGTTTCTTAACAGATTTTAACAATGCACTGCAACCATTATGCATGCGCACAAAAAGCAAAAATCAGGTTGCAGCCATTTTAAACAATAACGTGGTCAATGTATCTCAAAATGTTTGGGGCAATTGTTATCCACGTACTAGGATTATGTACGGTATTTTGTTTTAACCAATCATTTATTTTTATTACGTGTAAGTTAAAATATTTTGTATTTAATTATTCTATGAGCAAATTATTGCGGTCAATATTAAGTTTTTAATTGAAAAACTAATCCATGCACAAAATTACTGGGGTATGCTTCTTGTTTTTAATTTAGTTGAATCAGCATAATAAGTAAGTATAATTAGCCTTAATGCAACAACCAGATGGTAAATAATCATGCAGGACAAGTACCTTAGTCTGGTTCTGGACCGTAACCGTCACTAAGGACTCCCCATCATGGGTTTGGATGCTCAGGATAGTTCCAGTCCACTCCTGAAGATCCCCAGTAATCTCCACGACAACCTCCCTCCCGTCTCCTGTTTCCACCGGGAAGTCTATGCGGAGGAGAGTGGAGATGTGGGTTCGCGTGTAGACGGGTGAAGGGGTGCCAAGGGCATTTGTTGACAGATTGTGCTCCTGCAAGGAGCTGTGAAAATGGTCTAATTCTTTAGGAACCAGTTTACTAATTTAGATCAGATACAACGGTCTTGAGTCTGTCTGTCTTTGTACTGTAATGCTGTCCTTGTAATGGTTAAGTCATGCCCTGTCCCTTTAAGGGTCTTGTATTTATTAATGTATTAATTAATCAGAATTAAAGCTGTCCATGGTGGGTCCAACCAATATGTGTGTGGGTAACCCCAACAACATGTTGCATGGCCGCACTCTGCAACTTATAGTGACCTTAATGGATGGAAGCATACAGGGTACCGCAATTCCCAGTTGTCGAGATTCTTTATTTTATGATATTGCCAACGCGGGGCCTAACTTTTCTTGTATTGAGTAATTATAAATATAGTTCTTAACAATCCAGTAAATGTTTAACTATTTTGTCACTACATCTTCCTGGCCATCACCCTATATTTGAAGACGGAAAATGTATTGGTTCAGCTTCCTGTATATCTTCAGAACACTCTAACTGTTTTCCCCCAAATCCCCCAAAGCTACAGATGGGTATCAAAACCAGAGGCATATTTACATTTATACATTTGTAGCTATGTTAACTTTTTTTTCAGGTTAAACCGAAGTGAAACATATTTATTCTTACCAGAAGTATTAAACACCGCTAGGCCCAATCCAGGGAAGTAGCTGCCTTTAGAAATATGAGGAAAACAGGGCTGGGGCTTAGAATCCAGGCTTGTCTCCCATTGGCTGGTCAGGTTTAGCCAGTTCCCCTTCCGAATGCAGCCATCCATCTCAAGTCCCAACTGAAAACACATAACACAAAGGTTATAAATGAAGAGATAAGTGGAGACCTGAAAATACATTTTGTACTGATCATCGGTGTAATAAAGACAATGAACACGTTTTTAAAATGTTTACTGTATCTTTATGTATTATTGACAAGAAAACAATGTCTGAGTTGTTCCTGACATTAGAAACTTCACCATCCTGGTTATACGCAAAATACTTTAGCCACTTCATCTAAGATGTCCTGAATATCAGTAGTATTAACTAAATGACCTAGTATTGTAATCCCACTGACAAAACACGAGTATTGACTATCACTGTATAGGACCAATGAGCAGACTGACTGGCTGAAAAAGCTCTTCTTCTTTGATCAAGATTCCTCCCAGTGAGAGCCGGATTTGTCCCTTTGTTTCTAACTGGGCCATGGCCAGGGGGGAGTCCAGTCCCACAACCAGAACCACCTTGTGGTCGACCTCCAGTATCACGGACCTCCCAGCACTTCGCAATCCCACCTGCAGGGGGAGGAGCCATGGGTATTTTAGATATGATACCATGTGTTAAAAGTTTTTATTTTTAAAGGAGCACAATCGACTATTCCAAATTAAGGTACAATTACAAAAAAATTATTGCCAACTTCAAATAAAGAAAACTCATTTTATTTGTTCACCGAATCCCCTTAAATTATTGGTTAGCTTGAGAATCTGGAATAGGAACACTGAAAAATCTTGGGGTCCCCCACTTGATGTTTGCACTAGAGTTTGTAGGAAGGCTCATTTCAGGGAAGTTCTCTACACTTGACAGTTTTTGGGTAGGAGAGACGTATTCGAAACAAATAAGGTGTTTGCGTGGATCAGTTGGACAGCCTGTCCTGTCCAAATGACTGACTGAGGAGGGGGAGAATGTCGAATAAGTACAACCTGGTGCCACTGCCCATCGTTGAGCTTCGGACCCCCTGCCACACTGCTCCGGATGTCCGCCTTCTTGATCTGCATCTCGGGCACGCCTCCCCGCAGCGCTAACACAAACCAGTCTGTGCCTCCATGGGTGTCCCCATAAAACACAACCCCTTCCGGGTCCAGTGTCCGGAACTCGAACGAGGATTTAGCGCTGGCCAACACAGTGGTGTGAATTATGAACTTTGTGTTATTACGGGCATATTATTGTGAATGCATGTACTTGCAAACCTGTGGTATGAAGACCACAGATGATTCTGAAAAACTGAAATGTGGTTAGCGTGTACAATGTATCTGTAGTAATATAATAAAATATGCCTTATATCAGTCCAAGAAGGCATTTATTTATTTATTTTTAATTATAAGCTTTTGGATACATAAAATAAATTAGGTCAATAAGAAGAGCCTATTGAGACAGACTGACCTGGTAAGGTCTGACAAGTTAGCTTTGGTGTACATTAGTGGTGACACAGAACCCCATCTCTGGCCTACGTTGATGTGGCCCTGTCCTGACGTCAGGCTCTTTGTGGCACAAGAAAGACAGCAATGTTAAGTGAAGCCACTGTTACAAAAGCCACACACAGCACACAATTACACAAGACAGGGTCAATAACTGCAGCAACATCAGCAGTGAACACAACACTCATTATCATACACCTGGCCGATGATCCAGACTTAATCCAGGCTCTAAATGACAGTTTTGCTAAACAGGAAGCCGTGTGTAAACACTTGTTGTTTGCTGAATGTCTGTTCATCGAGTAAAGTCCAAAACCTCACCGCAGCGAAACTAGTGTACATGGCTAACTTGTTGGTATGGTTGCTCGACCCTGTGTGGGGAAAGTAACACCAGAAGATCCTCTAGTGAGCGTATAATCATCTCATATCGTGCAGGTGACTTCGCTGTATGTATTTGTAAGCTTACAGTAAGAACAGGATACTTAAGTCTATGTAGTGACAATATTAATACTAAATAGTATTAATATTGTCACTACAATACGTACTACTACAAAGTACACAATAATGAATTGTGGAGCAGGTGACGTATGCCAGAATAACTGGGATCTTAATTCATTTTTAACCAAAACAGTTACTAAACCAGGTGCTGAACACACCTGTTCTAGTTCAAGTGGGATAAACAAGACTGGAGGCGGATGCGGCGGTGGGCCACTCACCCACTTGCTCAGTCCCTGGCTTGCTCCACATCCCAGCAGCCACATGGAACCCACGCAGACCAGCACGGCGAATACGTTCCTCTGTAGGCCCATTCTGCACCGCTCCCTCTCTGTCCCTCGCATCTCTGACTCCGCGCTCTGCCCGCACTCCCCTCCCTCCGCTCTCGTTGTCATCTATCTATCCAGGGAAGCGCCCGCCCCCCACCCCCGCCCACATTTCTCAGAATCTTTGAGCTTGTTCGCATTGAGACCTCTCTCATTCGGTTATCGCACATGGTTGCGCATGGCCACACATTAAACACTACGATATACTAAAATATCCCTTCTATCCACTGCCCACCTCTCCAGCTAATCAGAGCTATCCCATGCATGGGACACATCCAGGGTCAGCTCTAAGGGTAAACTCTGATGTTGAGAAAGACTGCTTCCAGCCTTTTAGCAGCCCAAGGCTGGCTCCAGCAGGAACAGGCCTCCCCTGAATGACTGTCAGAATACAGGGGACTAAAGGGGACTTTGATGATCAATAGGGCTTGCACTCAGGTTACATAATAAGCATAGCTGTGACACTTTGTCGAACATTCAGTTCCTTTGATTTTCATCTACAATTTCTCAGTGCTATTTTAATCAACGAGAGGAAGTGAATAGAGTACTGAGCTTTGCCTCATTTGACTAATGTTTGCTTGACTTGGCACGAGGAAAAAAACACTTGTTTGAGCTGTGAGTGTGTGATTGTGAAACACTGGGAGGTCCTTACTGGTGACAGGTGCTCTTTTCCAAGAAGCATTCTAAAATAACTTTTCACTGAAGCATCCAAAACTGTTTTTCCATAAATTAATTTGATTATAATTACAATTTTGAAATCTAGGGCCGAAGGATGTGGGATAGTGAAATGGGGCAGGCTGTGGTCTTTGGGCTTTCGCAATAAAAATAATTCAGAATTACATTTTATGAAGCTTTGCTGTACTAGGTTACCTAGGTTACATTTGTAAATAGTGTAGACCATTTGCTGAGCATCTTATAGAATCTGCTCTTTGGAGTATGAATACCAACTTTACACCAAGGCTTTCAGACTCTTGTCAGAAATCTAAGGACGTTTTATGTCTTACCTGCATAACACAGACTGTGTATATGCTGCACTCATTTTATACCATTTGGAATCGCCAATTATTGTACTCTTTTTTCTCCCAAGATTGGAATCCCTGGTTGAGCTAATGAATTTCAATTTACCATACAAGGAGAGGGACAACAAAAGATCTCCACCAGTCCAATCGCCTTCAAGCCACTCATTCTTCTACACACTGCTCGAAAAAAAGCAAGTGTAGAATGTTCCGTCATCATATTTATAGTGGGAGAAAATACTGTGGCATGAAGCCAACCACTCTGACCCGAAACAAGAAAGAAAAAACGTATTTGTCCAGGCGTGAAATGACGGGTGGGTACAGAAGTCAGCATAACACCAGGCAACATGCAACTGGACCTTGAAGAGAGGATGTCCACATTACAATTCATGCAGAGAAATAAGTGGCCCAAACTTTAAAAACTTGGTTTAATGTTCAACAGTTATAGTGAATTTGTGGCATTTGCAGATATATTGTCCACGTTGGCAAAAGGTACTGAGGCAACAGGACCTGTAAAACGGGATGTCCCTTTTTCTCTTCAAGCACTTGTGGCCAACCTGATTCAACCCCCCGGGCTCCTAAGCACTTTCAATTTAAGCTGCACCTCTCAAGCAGGAAATCGAACTTGGGTCGTCACAACTCCTTTTTTTACAAGAGCCTGTAGAGCTAAAGGCTGAAATCTCAGTAACTAATCATACTGTTGTCGATTAGTTAGATTCTGAAATTCCTAAATTCCAAATTCTGCTGACACTTTCTCTTATCATTGTTACTCTGATGAAATCCAACAATTTTGATCATTTCCCCCTTTATATATATCCCTGAGTAACTCTCTCACATCACCACCTACCTTCAGAACATCTCTGTATGGATGTCCTATCACCACCTCAGACAAAACTTATTACCATCAAAGAGGGAACACATCTGCATCTTGCCTCATGGCATCACAGTCACATCCAGTCATACAGAACCATGCTCAGTTCTTCAAGGGCAACATTGCTGCAGAAGTGACCCGATCCTGCAGATTCATCCTCAGCAACATCAAGATAGCTTTCACAGTGAAAACAAGTTTAGAATTGTGTTTTCATATTTTCATGTTTTAATTAATACGTTGTAATTGTCTAAGCAGCACTTGACTATGTTCCTTCATGAGACAGTTTATTGTTCTATTTTTTCAGCCACCACTTGTTTAGAAGGGGCTAGCTGCGTTCTGAAAAACAATATTTATAGCAAATTACAATTCGAATAAGCCATTTCGTCGGTACACAAATGCCTTTTTTCCTGGCCGATATTGCTTTAAAAATCCATTTAAAAAAAAGGAAAAACTGTACCTTGAAGAGGCAATGTCCGTTTTAAAGAAACGAGGGGTCTCGCGTGATTTAAACCTTTAAAATCGTTGTGCAACATGGTTATTTGTTTTTGTTTTTACAAAAAAACAAGATGGCTCATTGCTATGTCGCGGGTTAGCGAGGCTAACGGGGAAAGTTGGGGTGATTCTTTTCTTTTCCTGTTTGTGAGTTTTATTCGTATGAATCGATGCAGTCGATTTCTACAAAACGATGAATCGATGTAGTTCCTGGTTGCCCCTCCCGGGTTTCCTTGATGGGACTGGACACACTTATTAATAGTAATACGCATAATGGCTTTAAAAATCTAACAGGGTTTGTTTGAACACTTGAGACTTCCACTACGGTGTCAGTCCTACAAACAAATAACCACTGTGAGCAAACCTTATTTAAACCGAGTGCTAATATATTTTACTTTTGAAAACTTTAAAAAAGTTCCAAAAGCTACTAAAGCCTACATTTTCGAAAGGCGGAACGACATTTGGTGTATTGTATTTCATAAAAACGAGCATAATTTACAACATAAGTTGGTTTCCAGATAACAACACCGGGTTTCATTACTGTAATGTCATTACAGGTTGGTTGATGCGTTTGAGAGCTAGAGCAAGAGTTCATTCAGGAGGATAAACGTCGAGTAAAGGCTGTCCCGTGCGACGTTTTGATTATACTTCATCGGTTTGAAGCCAGGGCAGCTAAAACCCAGTGGTACTTCGTCGAATGTTGTATCAGAGAATGGTGATGTGTGGGTATTCTGCTCTGCTCAGCAGTGTTGCTAAAGGAAATTGGGAGCACTTTCCAATACACCCTGGGTTCAAAATATATATATACATAACATTAAAAAATTATTTTGAACATTTTGAATGTCTCACTCTGACTCACTGAATTTCACCAGAGGTGAGTAAGTACTTCATGACCACTCAGGGGCTCTTATTCTCTTTCTATCCTTGAAACCAGGGAGAAGGAAGAAGTGGAACTCCTTACTCTCTGACCCCTTCCCTGTGCCATGTTAGAAGACAATTGTTCAGCCTCCTTTTGTGGTACAGTCACAAGGCAGCAGTTGTTTTATGTCTGATTTCTCCATAGTGAAACTCACTTGTACTGCTTCCTCATTCGGTTTACTGATCGGTTGGCAGTAAACTCAAAACCAGGTTCTGAATCCTAACCGTGACTTTACACTCCTAAGATTTAAGCGAGACACTCACGGTAGCTGCAGTTGTAAATACAACAGCTGGTCTTCATTGGCCCAGCGAGTTTGATAAAAAATTTGGTGAAGATGATGGCTTCCCAGGGGAGCCCAAGGGAGAAATAAATTTAGTGTTTTCTGTAAAATGAGCCTGAAGGGAAATTGGTTCAGGCAGGTAAAACATGGAAACTAAAACTAAGAAAATGTTTGAAATGTGCATGCGGGTGGGATAACACTTAATCTCACTTTGGCATAGCCCTAAAAATGTGACCATAAAGGCTTCTTATTCAAATCTCTCTCTCTCTCTCTCTCTCTCTCTCTCTCTCTCTCTCTCTCTCTCTCTCTCTCTCTCTCTCTCTCTCTCTCTCTCACTCACTCACTCATGCCCTCACCCACTCAGGGGCTGGGCTATGACTGCAAAAACCTTGACAGGAAGTTACCAGGAAGAAAAGAGAAGTAGTTGCTATGTATATGTCTGTTTGCCCTTTTGCAGATTAGTCTAGTGATATTCTACGTTCACAGCACACATCAAATTACAAGGTAAGAATGACAATCCTAATCATTTAAAAGTCTCTTAAAAATAAGTTTTATTTTACACCTTACTCATCTGTTCACCTTATTTGTGTTTAATTTATAAAGAGAATCAAACAGATCTACTGGTACACATAAATTTTATCCTGCTTTGTTCCATGTATTCTCAACTAATCTCTCGGTGAGTGGCGTGACATCTTCCTAAATCTGTGGCTGTTCACTTTTATCTTTGCTGATGCCCTGTCTGCGTCTCTCCCTCTGTTTCTAACTATCTGTGGTGCTGCTGGGTTTTCTCTATTCTCTCTGTGTATTTTAGCCTTTCGAGATTTAGCTTCTTCTGTTTCCTGATTTTGTTAAGTACTGGCAATAACGTTAATTATTCCTCGGTCCTCCCAAAGCGAGCAATTGTTTCCCTTTTAACTCTGACACACCCCACCCAGAAAAAAATCTCTCTAGACTAGCTGGTTTGGCCTGGAATGATCTGGAATTCCAGCTTCAAATCATGTCATTTGCAGATTGTGACTGAGAGTGCACAGCACTAGCACTGGTGCACAATTTGCAGAGCACCTCCCAGGCTGGGGTAGGAGGGCTTCTCTCAGCTCATCACTAACCAGCATCTCCTATCAGCTTCCCAGACGCCTGCCGATTGTTCAAAGACACAATAACCGGTTTGAAATAATAATAATTAAATAAATAAATAGAAAGTCGAGCGCATACTTTATTTGGAGAGTAGTAATGTGTTTGAAAGAGCATTTGAAAGCAACATAATAGGATTTATTACGGGCATGTTAAAATTATGGGAGGCATTGTGGAGTAATAAGGATCCAAAGCAAACTGAATTTATGAAAGCAGTCCTTTGGTATTTTCTGAGCATTAAGATTTAAGCAATCTCGAACCACTCCCATGGAGAGCTGGAAGAGCACCTGTACCTGCCTGGGACAAAATAATAATTCTGAGACGTGTAGTAATGCCAGATTTAAGGTCACCCTCACTCAGGGCCTTGTATAAACAGGTATTTTATATTTGTTATATTTACACATTTTTTGTTTTGTGGAAATGGGTCTTCGGTATTTGCAGTATTCACAACAGTCTTTTTCTTTACAAAAGGCACATAGACATTGTCCAAAGTATAATATCCCTTACAGTTTATATGTTGTAAATGCTCATGACTTCTCAGATAAATATTGTTATCCTTAAATGTAATTGCCGGACATCTCATAAAGGCATAGTATATTAGTGTACAGTAAGTGCAGTCGTTGCGGAGAATCAAGGAGAGATCTGAGAACAAGACAGGAAATAGCAGTGTTCCGTATTGTGGTTTCCTCAGAGGTGCACACTGTTCCCTCCACAAAATATTTGTGTGCCCCACTGGGGTGTGCCCGGTCGACTAAGCAGCCAGAAACCGGAACACAGGGACGCAGGGGGATGTTTGCACTTTTTATTTGTCAGTTTTTAAACACTTTTTTTGGGGAAAACTTATTTAAACTTTTAACCAAACAAAACCACACGTTTTTTTCCGCAAACGCAGCCATCAAACACTTTTCATTCTGAACCTTGTCAGTTTTTTTTTATATAGGTCTTGATTTTTGGCACCTTAGTATGGTTATAATCAAAGGAACCACACTTGGGTTTCCAACAAGGTGTTTAGGGTGGCTGTAGCCCCCCTCAGCTTGCCTGCCAATAAACCCAACTCTGGGTGTATTCCCAGGGCTTAAGGTATATATAAAAATATGCAGCTCTCGAAGTGGCAATGAGAATTCCACACTCCTCTCAATTCATTTGAGTTAAATTTATCAAATAAGAACATGGAAGACAGAATAAAGAACTGAGGAAAAATATGTTAGATTCTAAATACTGATCCCTGGACTTCAGAGAACAAAGTACCCAGAAGGAACAGTGACCAACTATAAACTTAGGTTCGTTATTGGCTGCAAAGAGGAGCTTGGCTGTGTGCATCAATTTTAAAAAGTAGTCATTGGGATTATATCACTATGTGGGATTGATGCTGTAGCTATGGCTAGGCTTTCAAAGAGTGTAGTTGGACTCATTGATTTGATGAATGTATGGGCTGGGGAACTTGAAAACGGGTTGTTTTGGGTTTTTTCATGGGGAAAATGTAAGACTGCACTGTGGAGAACCTGTATTTGTGGCTCTGAACTTGTTTATTACCAACATTGTTGTTGGAAAGGCCTTGCCTCTTCTCCGATAAGCACTAAGCTTCTTGTTGTGGTTGTGTTGAAGGAGACCTCACTCTGCGTGAGGGGCAAATTTTTAGAGAAGAGTAGCACACTTGAAGATTCAAACCTGATTTAATTAATTGGAACCTGTGATTCCAAATGTATAAAAATGGGAAAAAGATGTTTTAACCGTCACTTGTTGCCAGTCACCATCCATTACGTTGGGCTTGTCATCATTACGGCCCGTTATTTGTTTATTTTCAGAGCATGTGTACAGCTTGTTGTCAGTCATCTTATCCTCTCCCGAGCTCCTGTTGCAAACGCTGCCAGGTCCTGTCTTTAATTCCCCCCCCCCCCCCCCAGAATGCTCCCTTTCCAAGCTGCATCGGGCCAGTTTGGACCTGACGTTCGGAATCCTGGATTGAGGGGCTGGAGAGTGGAGAAGATGAAGGCTGTGCCACTGAATCCAACAGAACTGGGGGCTTTCTTCAACGGTGACTCTTACCTGATTCTGAGCAACCGGGGGGAGGAGGGAGCTGACCTGCACATGTGGATCGGTATGTAAGGGTGTGTCTTCCCTGTAAGGGAGTGCCTGAGGAGAGTCACTGATGTACTGTAGTGCCTTGTCGAGGACTGCGTCACACCTTCTAGTGCAGTTTACAATAACATTGCATTTAAGGGAATTATTTATTAATTATTTCATAGGCGCTCGTATGTTCAACCTGAATCTGAATTGTTCACGTCTTATAATGCAATGTTCATAGTTTGGTATTAATTATTTTAAAGAGAAAAAAAATTGAAGTGAGATAAAAAAAAACTAAGTAGAGTGTAATTCATTAAAGTGAATTTTTAAACATCTTCGATTTTATTGTGGAACAATGTTTCTCCTATGGGTCAGAAACTTGGGAATCCATCTCTCTGTCCTCTTTTCTGTCCTGTTCTCTTACCTCTCCCCCCTCCTACAGGGGAAAAATCAACCCGCGATGAGCAGGGGGCCTGCGCCCTGCTGGCCACCCAATTGGATCATTTCCTGGGCGGATACCCCATCCAGCACCGCCAGGTCCAGGGCAACGAGTCTCCAGAATTCATGAGCCTCTTTCCCAGAGGAGTCAGCTACAAGGTAGGGGGCCGCTGGAGAGAATGCCAGTACACCGTCTCTGCCCTTATGTCGGAATCCTTCTGCGTCTAGTTTGCCAGTGCCCAGTGGTGGAAGTCCTCTGCGTGTCTCTTCTCAGGAGGGCGGCGTGGAGTCAGGTTTTCGGAAGGCTAAGTCTGTTGCCAGCCCGGTCCAGCGACTGTACCAGATCAAGGGCAAGAGGAACATCCGGGCTCGGGAGGTTGAGCTGAGCTGGAAGAGCTTCAACGTGGGAGACTGCTTCATACTGGACCTGGGCGAAGTGAGAGAGTACAGGAGTGGTAGGGAGAGGATGTGATTTCAGAAGCAAAGTACTAGTGAATTCTTTGCTGAAAAGAAAAATAAACCCAAAAAAGCACAATATTTCTCCTGAGGAGTCTCTGTTAGTGGAAAACAAAAAAATATAAATCATTAAAAGATCATTTATAATCTGGCCAAGGATAGCTCCGTGTTCGAGGTTCCAGGATGTCTGCCATTTGACTGGATTCTCACCTGGATCTTTATGTTGCTTTTTTCTGTAATCAGGAGACCAGAATTGTAATTAAGTATGGGCGTGTGTGCGTGCGCGTATTTGTTTGCGAATGCTCACTGCACACACATGCTTTGTTGCGTTGCTTGGCCCAGATCATTGTGTCTTGGATGGGATCTCAAGCCAACGTCTTTGAGAAGCAGAAGATGCGCGAGATCGCCTCGCTGATCCGGGACACCGAGAGGAACGGAAAAGCCCGTGTTGTTGACGTGAGCCAGGGAGAAGAGCCCCCAGAGATGCTGGAGGTGAGAGGACCCGTCAAAGGATGTCTGCGCAACTCTCTCCACCCACAGCACATGAGGGCAACCTGTACATGTTCTATATGTCGCACGTGGGCTGCACAGCTGCTGGAGATGACAGTGACCCAGTTCCCACTATCCCCAACACATTAGAAGGGCTGATATTGAATGCACCATTGAGATCTGAAATCACATATTATAACCAGAATATTGCACTTGCTACATTATTATTAGTTGATATGATTCACAATGGTGGCTACCATGCTTAGGTCGCAGGCTTAGGTTTGCCACCTACAATGCCTGTTTCATTAATGCTTCCGAGGGTTGTTTTGTTTACAACCAGACTGCTGTATACTGCTCTTATCTCAGTCATTGTCCCACCCCTCCCTGTGATTAATAGGTTCTCGGTCCGCTGCCCCCTCTGAAGGAGAGTACCCCGGAGGAGGACGCTCAAGCTGATGTCTCTAATTCTGCCTCTCTGTACAAGGTAGGAGCCGCAGAAAGCATGCCCTCGCCCCACCACCCTGTCTAGCTGCTGTGTCACAGTGCTTTACCTGCAGGACTTTGCCGACAGGTGTCCGATGCCACGGGTTCAATGAAGCTGATGCAAGTGTCCCAGAAAAGCCCCTTTGGGAAGGACCTCCTAGTGCAGGACGACTGCTTCATACTGGACAATGGAGCTAATGGCAAGATCTTTGTCTGGAAAGGTACGTAGGGATAGAGGGAGACCAGAGCAGAAAGAGGGTTTCTTTCCTCTTCAATAATTACTGTAATTAATCGAATACTTTTGTTGTTGTTTTGTTACTTCTGTCATTATTACTATTTTATTTTATAGTCACTATTTTTAAAGATTATTCTTCTATATACTTAAAAATAAAGTTAAATCTTTGGAATCTGCAGTCCTGCAACAGAGCTTTAGCACTCTCACACTATTAACTTACTAAATTCTTTGAATGATTAGGGTTAACAAACATAACAATACGGTTAAATAAATGGTCGGTTGGTATAAATGGTACATGGTTGCTGTTTAATCACCTCAAAAAAACCTTCCTACTAAAGAGTTTTTCAGTGCTTTATTGCGACGTGCTGTTGCAGTAGACAACGTTCTGTTTCCATGTTGTTTATACATTATTACCAGGTTGTGAAACCCAATGGTTAGCCTTGTGGTGCAGACAGGTTACTACCTGTAAACATGTGGGAACAGAAAACCTTTGTTTTCCAGCCCATAATTCACCACATTATCTTTGCAATGCTTCTTGGTCCCTATGAAACAGAGCGTGTTGCAACAACTTTTGTGTGCTGGCCTCGTGGGAAATGTTGAGCCAAGTCGTTAGTTTTGAAAAAAACTTTACGATATTAACCTATGATGAACCCGTCACCGGGAATTTTATTTTAAGGTTATTGAGCAGTAAAAGTGGTGCATCTTATCTAGTAATAACACAAATGATATTCCTATTAATCAGAGCAACTACAGTGTACCAAACCTAATGATAACGAGGAAACTATAATTATTAGGGATTGAATTAAGTCACAGTATCGTCACCATGTTTTTATCCACTTATTTTAAAGATGTTATTTAAAGTAATTACGGAGCAACAGACTCCAACGTTGCGTAATTTACACATGTTACTTTTACCTAAATTATATGTGTATATATTGATAATGAAAGATAATTAACATATAGTCAACATGTTGTTGCCCAGTGATGCTGAGCTTTGCAACCAGGCTATCCATTTAGGTGTGTGTTTACTGGCTAACAATGTTGACTGACAGGGAGTGGAGCCAATGCTGCTGAGAAGAACGAGGCTCTAAAGATGGCCGACAACTTCATCCAGCAGATGAACTACCCCAGAATGAAAACCCAGGTGCCAAATAACATCCAGTGTGACACTGGGGGCCAATACAAATGATTTAGACTGGCACTCAATTTTAACACAATTACTCCTGCTGTCCACGGATTGCTTTTTATATATAATATTGAGAATGTAAAAGGCTGAAATGAACTAAATTATCCTTAGAATTTATTTATTTATTATGGCTAACCTACAAGGAGTTGGTAGCGACCACCATTTGGTATTCGGGATGGTATAAATTCCAGCCTGTTTGTGATACTGGTTGACTGTTTTCAGAAACCATTAAATGTTGTTAAAACATTTTAAAATATAATTTCTTAATTTTAATTCGTTTTTTATACACCAATTGGATGTTTGTCGACACATTAAGGAAGGACAGTAAATTGATTCATTGCGTCTATCTCCTGTTGCAGGTAGAGATTATTCCTCAAGGCAGAGAGACCATCATCTTCAAGCAATTTTTCAAGAACTGGAATTAGCCCTTTCTGTTCCATTTTGTTTTCACTCTGCCTGCTATGCTCAACAAATACGGGGCTCAGGAATATTCTCCATTTTTCATCATCCTACCTGTGCATTACAAGAAAGCATTTATTTATGTACGGTGCTGGAAAATGAATCTGATCAAATAAACATATTTGTATGAAAACTGAAAGTCTTATGTTTGAACGTAACGGCAGCTGTATTCACTAAGAATGGAGTAATAACACCCTCTGGTGTTCATTAGGTTGATGCACTTTTTAAAAATTCAAATTCAGGAGGGAGGTAGGAACTGGTGACTCGGCAGTAAGCCAAAAGTGTGCGAAGATTAGCTTCTGATTCTGTAGACGGCAGCAGGACATACTTAAGTATTAATCTAAAAAGCAGACCTGTTGTACATGTTTTTAAAATTTTTTATTATAAAGGTGTTCATCGACTAGGTATATAGTTTGATATCCGTTGTTTTAATATTGTGTGAATAAAATTAAACTGTTTTCATTGATATAGTGCTGGCAGAATACCCCTGAAAGTGACTGGGTACTAATTATTGGCAAATGTTAAAAATAAGTGCATTTCCTATTACTATTACACCAAAAAGTGCTTTGGTGTTAAGTTAAGTGTTATAACATTAAAAAATGTTATGAATTCCATGTTTATAAAATAAATGTGCCCACAACAACAGTCAACAAGAACAGGCTGAGCGTGTGTCTTACTCCTAAATATCTTTTATATATATATATACAGTAGATACAGTCTTAGGCACTTGGAGAGAAAAAAAATGATGATAATAATTCTATAAAGTGAAGGTGCTTTCAAAGCTATTGAAATGAAAAGTTCCTATTAAAAAGTTACTATAGGGGGCAGAGAACAGTAAAAAAAGTTTGATGTGACCACCCTTTAAAACTGCGTACATTTTCTTAGGTAGTTTTATAGGAAGATCGGGCGTTAGATAGTTCCAGGCATCCTTCGAAAACTTTCCACTTTTCGTCTACAGACTTTGCTGTCTCTTCTGTCCAGGTAATCCTGGACAGCGTGTATGATGTTGAGATCTGGGCTCTGTAGAGGCCATACCATCTATTACACAACTCCTTGTTCTTCTTTTGGAAAATGAATGATTTGTATTAGAATCTTATGAATCCGATGAACGCTTATCTATAATGCAATTATCTTCATTCTCTTTAGACTGTGCTTCATTTGGGGAAATCCGCTGTCAACTCTTGCTGGAATTTTAATAATGTTTTTGGTTTTCTGCATCGACAACCTTACCCAGGGTGACATGTAAAGAGCATTAAAAAGGCAAGATATAGTTTTAGTTCAAGCAATGAGGAGATAAGGAAACAGACAACAAGTGACTGCTAACGGATTGGCTGGGAAAGAGCGTCTGCAGAACAAGGTAAGAATACTGTAACGTCCTGAGAGTACTTCCAGGCATAGAAACATGTTTACAATACTTTATACAAGTTTGTAGCGGTATCTAGAAAGTTTAAAACAAAGCTGGGAATGCACACAATAACAAACTACTATTGTTCAAAACAAATCCACTGAAGGGCATTACTTTTCCACCTGTGACAGGACTTGAACCTAGGGCTCCTTGTGAAGAAAGGTCTTCACTCAGATTAAGTTGAGTCTGGATTTATTGCAATCGCACAAACGTACAAATCATTCCGGAATGGAGGGATTGTTACAGCAGAGAGTCAAAGTCTACCGAAGCATCTCTGATTCATATAGGCAGACATTGCTTCCTCATAGGCCAGCATCAAAGACAAACAGGGTGGATCAGCATTTTAAAGACAGGACAAATGGATCTCATTGGATGTTTAAAGAACAACAAGGTGCTACCACGTAGTGCAGGGGAGAACTGAATTGAGGAGGGTAAACAGCCTGGCACCCAGGGTCATTGTTCAGCAGTCAAGAGAGTTTTCTCTGGGAAAAGGCTGACTCATCAACAAAAGGTGAATGGGCAGTAACACTTCAGGAAATGTATTGTTATGTTTCAAAGACACAAAGCATTGTGTGTGGGGGGGGGGATCTCACAAGGTGGTGGTGAATTATCACAAGTGACTGGTGACTGGCTATCGCACGTGCTGAGGGAGAGGCCACACTTCTTGTGCCAGTTATTTGGTGTGACCACATTATTGGGCTCTGACAGAGAATCTTACACGTCAGCCCCTTTCTGACTGTTGTTAAAGTGCACCATTTCTCTGCAACTTTACATTCTGAACCAGCGATTGTTGCCAGGAAGTGGTATTCAACTGTTTGCCGTATCTGAAAACGTGTTAGATCTGCAGTTATCACTGAGTCCACAGGTCATTATGATAACGAGCAGCAGTGGTACAGCAGAAGATCTTTCTATCCGTTTGGTTCTGACGTCCATTAGATCACGCTGGGCTTATTCCTTGATCCACTCAAGGTAAGATTTAAACTGAACTTTGCTGTCTTAATGGATAGACATGCACATAATTATACTGGATTTTTGATTTAATCATTTTGTGTATATATATATGGTCCATATATAGAATGGTGTATGAGTCATGTATGTACTTTTCTTTTTAAATGGTCATTCTTCTGTTTCACAAAGAT
>JAOVYW010065440.1:7016-18776 GCA_025775045.1 Hiodon tergisus
TCTCTGAGCGTGAGAGAACTCTTTCTCTGAGGGTGAGAGAACTCTTTCTCTGAGGGTGAGAGAACTCTTTCTCTGAGGGTGAGAGTTGCTTTTCTTGGACTTTTTCGACTTTCCCAAACAGCCTCCCACTCGCGCAGGGGCGATGTGTGTTCTGTCCGTGCCCCGCATCACGTAACGGCGCTAGGTTTATCGCAGCAAGAGCCACTGCCCTCAACTGCGACGTTCCCGTGCACGAGGCAGGAAAGTGGGAACCCACAATGGGGAGGGGGTGGGGGAAAAATGTCTGAATTATTCATGCCTTTCTGCCCTCGGAAGAATTGGGCCGCGTTTTGCTGGACGGTTCCACCCTTTGTGGATCTGACGATAACCTACATACCTGAGGGAGACAAACAAAACTTCAGAGGAGTGTTCATTACAAGCTCCTAAAAGCATTGAAGAAAGAACAGCGCACTTGAATGGAGACATACCTGGAGATCGTAACGGCAGACAATAGACCCGGATAGGCAGCTGCACGGATATGACCGGTGCTTTAAAGAAAAGCGTAAAAATCGCATCTTCCAGTCTGGATTTGTGCTATTCTTATCATTTTGTGTTTTAATAACTGCCCCCCCCCCCCCTTTCAGTCACCCTGGTATTAAGTGCTAGCAAAGCTGTTAGCAGAAATCTCGAGACACTGAAAGCCACGTAATTGCTGATGGGCGTTTGGCAGGCGCTTCTGACAAAAGCTTTGGAAATTGCTAACGTGTCAAGAGAATATCTTGAAAGTGAAGCCTGTGAATAAGAAAAGAAAGAGGGGGAAACTCAACCTGATCCAAACGGGAACATACTGGTAAATATCTATCTAAATAAACCGTTAAAATTTCTAGTGCACTGGCGTTCAGTTTATCAGGGAGCACTGGTCATATACATGTCTTAGAACAGCCAGCAGAGGGCACTACCAAACTGTCCTCTGGCACGTTTTCAATGAATGGGGCACCCCTGTTCCGAGAGCCCTGCACCCCCTGTTTTCTGCTTCCAACAATCAAAGCATCCAACCCTGGAGTGACCTGGAAGACAGTCACCACAATCGCCTTCCTTGACCCTATACTATACCCCATCCCATCCTATCCTGCTTCCATGTTAAAAGCCAACAAGGACTAGTATTTTTTTCTGCTGTCCGCACAACTCGGAGAGTCAGACAACTGCTTGAAGGGTGGCTAGAAAGGTAATTGCTCTACAAAAATAAGCACTATGTCCATCTGTTCTCCCTGTGTACCGTATAGATGGATTTTTTTCCCCCAGTTAAAACTGGCTCAAGGACATGACCAGGATTATGGCCCACTACCCTGTGATCATGAATCCAGGGAACCAATCATGGCTTCGCGATGGTGCCCAAAATCAGAAATGAATGCAGATAATCCGTCATAAACTATCCGCGCAAAGTGCTGAATCCAACATATTAAATCGTAGCTTTAATAAATAAATCTCATGTTAGATCCTGCAATCAGATACGGCGCGCCGAGAAGCCCAATACTACTTCGAGACGCATCGACCCGCGTACCCCCTCAAACAAATACAATGCGCATCTGTTTCCAGAACCTTGCGACAGTATTACGCTGATTGCCCGACTTGTCTCTAATTAAATGGCTTAAAGTAAATGCTACACTTATGTAATTGGGTCGCAGGAAAAGATTCAATGCTTCTAATTGGTTTAAAATATGCACAGTTTTAGCTTTAGGTTAATTTCAGAACACAGGCGACTTTTTTCTGATGCCCATGCGCCCCAAGAACTGCGCCGGGTTTTTCAGCTACAGTCGGGGTCTGAACATCCTCAACTGCCCTCATCTCTGAGCGCTCTGACTGCATTGTGTCAGGACTGAGGAAAATCTTTCAGGTTTAAGCGGACAGTTAAATCGGATCGCGAAAACGAACATCGAGACGTCTCGGGGAGTCTCCGGGATGAGCTCCACCTGCTATCGGTGACGCTTACGTGCCGCGGGCGTCTGAATGATTGATGGTGTGCTTAAGATCCAGATTACAGGGACAATTCAGCGTTGTGTAAACCCAGGTGTGCGTAAGACAAGGGAATCGTCACAATTTGACCGCGGGGAAAAACCTTTACAGTAATCGGCATTTGCTGCAGGCGGTTATGCCAACGAAAACCAGCTCAGTACTTATACGACGTAGTAAAAGTTACTCCGGTTTTAATAAGGACATTCCAGATTACAATATCTGTATTTCCTATCTCAATTAGATATCTAATGATAAATCAACGACGGCTCAGAATTTTACGCTGAATACGTACGAAATGACTACAAGGGCCTAATTTATAAATATAACATGTATCTGGGTAATGTGGGCTACTTCTAAATGGACTATTACACAAAGTTTAGTGGAGACAATTTCTCCAACATTTGCACATACAAATACAACATATTCATAATGGCATTGTCTTACACTTTCAAACGCATAACGCGTCGACATTGAATAAATGTACGTTGGTGATCTGAACGGTAAACTGAAGCAGAGTGCAACTGGTTCAAATTAACAGTCGCGAGACCTTCGAATATGATTGACTTAATTGTTATGTTCAAGTTAACATGAGCATCTGCGACATCAGCTGTGGTAAACATACCCACACGCCAACACACCGACGTGTGGAACTACCAGGGTGAGTCCCGGCGAGTGTACGGATTCAAGGCCCTTTCCGCACTTATCCTACAGTTATCTGATACATTACGTGGTTCTGAAGAGTAGTAAAACATTTTTTTTAGCGGAACATCTTTGTAACTGGAAACAAGTCATCTTGGGTTTTAGGATGAGTCTTCCTTAATGTTTTAATGCTTCTAAAAGGATCAGATAACCAGACTTGTTTTAACATCTCAAATAACACTGTCACCAATAACCCGCACTTTGTCAATAAATTTGTAAACAAGTTGTGGAAAGTTTTGTGCCACAACGGAATTAAAACCAGAAAGGCGACTACAAAATGATCCTGCACTTTATTCCCCGGAGTTTCATCGTATACACAGACTATGATCACGGGGAAGTGAAGATCGCTTTAGAAGTGTATTTATTTTATTAGACTATCAATCAATGAAGTCGCCATTCTGATAAGTAGCTGTCGCAGAAGTGAAGTGGTGTATTCAAAATGCCAGTAGGGATTAATAATATAAAACACAACTGTATACCAAATGATGAAATGGAATTATACATTTAAAAGAGCCAGCTATTTTACACGTCCGTAAATTATTAACCTACAATACATACATTATAGCGTACGTTGTAAACTTAATCGTCTGCGGAGCGTACATGGCAAAGTAACTCAAAAACTCAGTCAATGTGACATTCTTTACAGAGACGGGAGATGTTAAAGGTGAAAGTAACGTCCGCCCTCTTACCTGAATGGTTTGAACGTCACAAGGCATCTTCTCACCATTATTTTACCGTCCGTGTTCAAAGTAATCATTTTCCAAAAGACACGAGAATACCCTTAATTTCCGATGTCGTAAACCTTAGAACACAGCGCTGTCTGAGGACCCGGGGTGGCATATTGCTCTTTTTTGTATTTATTTCTTCTTTGATGTAACAGTTGATAGCGCGTGCAAAATATCAGTTACACACAGAAGAAAAACATAAATCCATAAGTGTAATCCTACTGCGCATCCTCCTCGTCATTCAGATGTAGTGACTCGTTACTTGACTGACATTTCTAAGGGCTTTTTTTTTTAAAAATTCCCGTTGGTGTCATTAACCCGATTGTTGCCTCTTCTCATGGTACTGGCACGTGAACCAAACTCGTTCCGTTTCTTGATGCGACTATAACATCAATGCCGTTTTACATTTACAACATGCATGAGATAAAACAATTATGGCATAGAAAATAAAACCAAAAACTAAACGTCACTCCAAATTCCTTTGTTACCCCAGATCTGTAGTTTTTTTTTCTAGCTCGCGGGTCGCCAATGCAGGAAAATGCGTTTGCTGTTTCCGTCAACAAAAGCGCAAATGCCGAGTACCAAGCGCAGGGGCTTGTTCAGAACGCTCCAACATTTTCTTCCCTTAAATTTATGAGGTCTAGTCTCTTACGGGAAGGTTTAGACGTTGCAATATATTATAGTTCCTTCAGCATTTAACGGCAATATGGGCAGCGCCCCCTACTGCTTCGTCACAAGCCTGAGCTTCGTAGGTGCACCCATTTTAATTTAATAAAATATGTATTTTTTAATGTATTTTTTCCGAATACATTTTACATAGAAGATTATATGATATGTAGTATAATCACACGGAAGGTCCCCACAATTGCAGAAGACTTGACCTTTTAAATTGTATCCGATATTTTTGAGATTAGTGTGCAAGTAAAAACATACATATATTTAGCATAAAATTGCGCTGCACATATTATCAAACTTAATTATTTTCAAAAATAGGTTACCGTATGCGTATATACACGATATGGATAATCTATACATATATAATAATGGAAATGTTTCAGCAGATAAATTATATACAAAGGCACGGCGGTAAAATTCAATTTCAGCAACACGGCTAGCTTCTGCGATTTAAAGTCTATGAAGACTGGAGATGGAAATACGTGTGCCACCCGGTGGTCACTGCGGGGTACATTCATCGTTCTAAAATTGAAAAAAATATGAATCGCGAAAGATAAACAGGATTTTTTCTTTAAGTTTTGATGGTAATACTCTATAGGAGTACTTTATAGAGATGTTTGTGAACTCGCGAAATCTAAAACTATTTAAATACACAAAACAGTCTTACAGGTTATCTGTTCCTAATGCACGATCCATTTAAATAATGTTTGAGAACCGACGTTGCATAATGTTATATAATAATACGTGGCAGAGGCGTCAGACAATGGCGATTGATTAAAATTAAAGATATTATTTTGACAAGGAATAAGGTAAATCGTGTGGAATGGGCTATAACAGAGGCCGGCCGGAATTGTGAATTGTGTATGTGAATTGTGTTATTGTGTATGTGAATGTGAACAATTTACTATTGATTATTACCCACCCCCACGAGTTGTTATTTTAGTCGCATTGATTGTAGGATAAATAGCACGTGATATAAAATTTCAAAGAGAAAATATATACAGTAAAAACAACTCAACCATTGTCCCACAGTTGAGTGAATCAGTGGTAATCACCCCTGGCGTTGATTCGCACTCTCCCTGAATAACAAACAACCTCTAAACTGAAGGACAACATTAATCATTCTAAAACTAATAATTCTCCCGACTGTGCCTATATAAAATTCTTAAGTGTATTTAAGAAATCCTTAAAAAAAAATTTTTTTTTTTAAAACCTGAACACACAGGGGTGCCCAGGACCAGGATGATACAGGTTTAATAGCTTGATACAGGGTTAATGGATCGCGACTGGCTACGCCAGGAAGGGTTAGCCCAGAGTTGGGTTGGGGTCGGTGGGTTTGTCGGTCGGAGAGCTTCTCCTCGACAGGGATGAGAGACTGGAGAAGCGGAGGAACATCCTGGAGGACGACACGTAACTGGCCGGCGGGCCTCAGCCAGATCAAATTAATGAGCAATGACAACCCCTCAGCTTTGGTTATTTAACAACAAAAACAACCACAAAAAACAACTGGGAACCAAGTGGAGATCAATGGAACGAAGAATCTGCAGGCCACAACGGGGGTGCAACTCTTAAACGAAATTCTGATCTAGCATCTGTGAGGCCCTGCTCCTCCAACGGGTTCCTCGCGACTCTGTGAACGACTCCCACGTGGATACCCAGAGTCTTTGAGTAGCTGCAGCCCTCTCAGGTCTCCCACTGGCAGAGCTGTGCTGCTGAATCGTTTTTACACCCCTCATTCAGACTGCTTTTACACCCCCACTCTGAACCCAAATTAATGTAGTGGCACCATGCAGCACGGTGACGGAATGTGCCTCGTCTCTTTGCTTCTGCTTTGTGTGACTAACAGGTGCATCTACGCCCAAACAGACCAAATTAACTGAAAAATCCTGCATGGACCCAAATTCCTTCTCGCTAGTTAAGCTTGCTTGTCCAGCATAATCTTATCAAGTTAAAGTCTTTCTTGCCATTCCTGGACAGTATTTTTCAAGTTTCAAGGTTTGAAATGACTCACGGAGAGAATGTTGGGGAAAGACAGGCCCCCTGTACCGCCAGTGGTCAGGCAGGAGTGTGGCCAAGACATGGGATATGTGTATAATGTTCACAAGGTGGGGGCTATAAAAGAAAAGTCTGGAGGTGGATATGTGTAGTTGAGAACAGGACAGATCACAGAACCGATCTCAGACATACATTTGTGTGTGATTGCTAACTTCCCGTACAAGAAACATTAAAAGTTTTTTTTTTCGATTAAAAAGATAACTGTCTCTGTATGAAAAATACTTTGTAGCCTCTCTGGAGGATCGGGATCAAAACTTCTGATCTAATGATAGTCAAATGAAAAAAGAGGGGGAAAAGCCCCTTTAATGGAGTAAGCTGTTCACAGAGCTGGTGCGGCCAATCTTGCAGTCAATGATGATTATTAGCTCTTTATTGGTGACCCTCAGTTTCACACTGGCTACCAGCTGTGAACGTCATTCAGCAGAGGTTTAGATTGGATTTGGAACTTCATGGAACCCTTGAGTTTAAAATGCAAAAGTCCATTGGTCGATCAGCTTTCCGACCAAAACAAAGAGAAAAGAGCGAGGATGGAGTACGGACGAATCGTTCATGTGTTCGTGCATCTTTTCGTCACCCAAAGGCTGTGTTAAGATTTTGGAGGCGCGAGAGTTGTCTCTGTTGTGCTCCATTTCCTTTTGTAAAAGGGAACAAAGGCAGCGGATAATGTCTGATTGTGGAGTGGATCTCTGTGCATGCCTTTTGTTAGACACCGCTGTGAATGTTCACGTAATGGCAGCAAACATTCAGTCTGCTTGATTGTGTGCCTGGATGTGGCTGATAAATTCAAAGTTAGATGCAGTAATGTTTGTGCATTTGAGTAGGATGGCAAAATGATTTCTGCAGTGTGGCTGTGTCAAACCTTCCATTTTCCCTGTATTTTATATTTGAACAAAAGGCTTGAAAAGAACTGTTTCCACAATGTAATTTTTAAAAGACTGTTCACTGGTTTAAGTTGTAAACTAGTGAATAGAATTGAACTTAAAACACTCACTCTGGATAATGACATCTGGCGATGTAGAGCCAGGGCAGAGTGTTGTGTCGCGGAAAGCCTTATCCATTACAATAATGAATTCATTAATTGATTCTGGGAGTTGTCTTAAATAAAGTTAACCAGTTATACTCCTTCATTAAAAGAAAAGGCAAAGATCTAATTCTAATTGCATGTAGAAAGAGCCTTATGGACTTGCGGTATGACAGGGTTAGATCGTGAGGGGTTATCGATTCTGCGTCGGCGTCACGAGCAGGATAACCATTACTGTTTCTTTCCATTGCTGAAAGGGCCTTTCCCCACACAGGTGTGAATGGCAGAGACGATCACGTATTTGGAGGGAGGCTGTAGAAGGCTTGGTCGGCGATGAGCAACGGGGTGAGTTTTGCAGTCTGGTTCCTGGTGTTACAGCAGAGACCCCATCCCAGTTAGCCCGGTGTCGCCCCTCCCGCTGTTCACCGTCCAGGGGGCAGGCCTGCGTTTCGATCTCAGTGATGTAACGCGTGTGCTCAGTATAGATCAGTGTGGATTTGTTCTGCATGCTGGAGTGGTGACGGCTCTGACCGAGGGCTCATACTGAGAGCACGGCACCCCCACGTTGTTCGACAGGTCTCACCCCACCCTTTCGAATAAATCTCACTTCTTTCAATTAAAGCACCAGAGCTATCTGGTGGATGATATCAAGTCATTAATGAAAAGTCTCCCCTGGTTTCAATCACTTTCAATCATGCACTCACACAATCTCAGTGTTACAGGCCCGCCACTAGGCTCTGGCTCTCAGAGGTGCAGGGAGCTCTGAAATTCTTTTTTTAAAACAACAAATTCTTTATGACAGAAATAATCATTTTCCCTTCTTGGATTATTGAATTATCATTAAATTTTCTTACGGATCGTCTTGGCATCCGGTACAGCCCAGCCCAGTATCTCTGCCTTTATTCTCCAGTCAGACAGTTTGTTTTGGTATATTATCATAACGCTGTATTGGTTCAAATAAATGGAAATCTGGGAAATAACTCAAACAAAAAGTTTTTGCTAAATATTTTAGTTTTGAAATAACTGGAGAGTGATATAAGTATTAGAAGTAGTTGTTTAATCAGTTGTTAAACATAAGTGTTCATTAATTCAAACAAATGTCTCCTCAAACATAAGAAGGTTCAGTACTATTTAGAATGCAATGAGACTGGGTTTGTTCACTTTATGCATTAACAGTGTATTAATGGAGAAAACTATTTAATAACTTATACATAAAACACGCTCCTTTTCTTCTTTTTTCAACGGCGATTTTCCCTTTGTTTCGTCAAACGGAGGAAGCACGGAGCGTTGCTGCAATGAGGTATGGTCTTTCACGCAGGGTGAACGTGCATGAAAGGACAAATGCCCTGCTTCGCTTTCCGTGGAAATTACGGCTGCAGATTCAGATCCCTTCGTTTCACTCATGTCCCCGAAGAGGATGAGATGATTTTAAACAGATCAACTCTTCTCTGCCTTGTGTAGTACATACGTATATTATTTGAATGGACATTGATCCTGGCGTTTTTTCGTCTCACAGGTGGTTACAAAAAAAAATTAAACAGGCGGGAGATCAATAAATCAAAAACTCACACCCGAAGCCGGCCAGAACGTGTTTGGCTTCTGGGTGCTGGGTTTCCAGGAGAGAGGAAAATTGCAGAGGGGGAGGGGGCGGTATGATTATGTCTGCTCAATGGCTGTAAAAGTTGTCAAGCTGGACAAAATGTGGAACGGTCACACAGGGACATTTGCGCTCCGGGAGAGGTCGTACATAAAAACACCCTTTCCCGGGTTCATAACAAACAAACAAACTGCATTGATAGGTAATAAAGTTTCCTTAAAGTTGGTCGGAGAGGGGCGGATGACTTCTCTGGTTCACCCAGGTGACTGTGCTGATTGTTCAATTTATCAACACACTCAATAGATTATCATTTATTTGCAGCAAACTGCGAGAGCCAACCTCAAGGTGGACTGAACCACCTGGCCCGCTGGACCGGCTCCACAGCCAAACAGACCCCCTCTCCCACCTCGGAACGGGTGGAGGGGGGTGTCATTGAGCCTCAGCAGTCTGCTTTGATGGAGCACATTCGGCGTCAGACGCTAACGCTGTGAGTGTCGCGCGGCTCGTCTGTGATCGCCCACAGAAGCAGCGTGGAGAATTATGGCTCTTCACAGGGGCGCATGACAGCATTGACGCACACAGGAATTGCCCAGGATTTGCTTCTGCGTGCACACGCCTCACAATAAAAACACACCACCTCCTCCTACTGTGTCCACACGCATGCGTTTAAACACAAGCCCTCACATCCGTCGATCCTTTGGAGACTTCCTCCACGCGGGTTTCCTTGTAAACGGCCATAAACAAGGCCTTATCATTTATTTTGTCAAGACCCTTTGCTTTTCAGTCTCAGCGATATATCCCCAGTGACATTCGCTAGTTTCTGCATCCCTGCTGCACGCCCGTGTATGCCTATAATTGTCTGTTACAACAAAAGGCAGCACGCTAACAGGCACACCCTGCATCTGTGCCCACTCGCAGAATAAAATCGGATGTGGTGCAGTGAGTCTGCAGTGAAGGCTCATCTACTGCCCGACAGTGCGGCACTGCGTCTCGGCAGAGACCGGACAGATTTCTGTTTTTATTTTATATTTTTGTGCCGTGGCGAGTTTTCTCTGACAGCGATACAGATTTGAGCTGTTGACAAATACAGGTTTCATAAGACAAACTTTTCTTTTCTTGCGTAGCTATTTATCTCGCAGTGTTAAAACGACTGGAGCGATCTCTCTGGAAATATGTCAACGTAGGGAATCTCTGCCGGTCCTTCCCCCCCCATCATGGCATTTATAGTAGTTATCAGTCTAGTGAAAGGGATGTCAAAACTGAAAAATTGAATTCAGTCCCCAAGCTTTGATGCTGCTTTGATGCAGTAAATCAACTGTGTAGGAAGATTAAAGTTTAGTTTTGCTGCCGCCGTCCACCATGGCAGGCACTCCTGCCGACCCGGTAATCTCGCTCTCTTGCACGACCCGCCTTTCGCACACGACGGCCGACAGAGAGCGCTCTTTCCATTAACGCCCTGGGCACAGTTAAGGCTCCCCCGGTGCGCCTCACTAAAAAGATTTTCCTCTGTAAACAGTTTCCAGTATTTGTGTGTACTAGGGGTGTCCTTTTTACCACTCCAGATATCTGCATCTTACTTTTGCCCCACATGGCGCCGCAGCAGGGGAGCACGGTCTCTTGTTTTCCCACCTAAGCCTATCAGGCAAGTTGACAAGTCTGCAAACCCGAGCCCAATACGGCAGGAGTTGAGTGGCTTGCAGTCACCGTTTGACAAAGGGTTTTCAGGCACGTTACAGGACGGCTGTGTGCGGCCCTCCGGGGTCCTCTGTGGATATTAGATGTTCAGCATCCCAATCTTAATGGGATGTGTCTCAGTTTTGAGTTAATAAAAATTTTAGTCAGGGACGCATACATCCCAGCATCTCTTGTCAACCGCTGCTGTCACACGAAGCTGAAACCTGAGGAAATCTCAGGGTCTCTCACCACGAGTATTATCCCCAAAGTAATATCACGGAGCCATTGATTGCTGCTAAAACCCTGCCTTCCCCCTGTCCGCATTCAGAGACTCATTAAACATTCCCATTTAATGGCCCTGGCATTTCAGACCATTTAAGGATCCTCTCCTATAAAGGACAGAGCAACAGAGCATGACGAAGGACTAATTGAAGTCCGCTGACACCATTAGCGGCTGCCATTTGTGTGATAGCGTTTAACATAACAAGTGCTGGGAGGGGGGGCGCGTCGACTGCAGATGACTCACACGGGGCGGTCTTTCACGAGCCAGACACAACAGAAGGAAAACCTTCGTCACATGTGTCTGTCACGCCACCATAAATGTCACCTTATAGACAACAACTGCGGTTCCCAGAGAAAATAATGGCTGCATGAACTTTAGTGAAACAGTAGACTGCATCCAAACACACACACATTTACATGTAAGTAGGTTATAAAAGCACCTGGTCACGGGAAGTGTTTCTCCACGATTCCTCCCCCAGACCAAATGATCTTTTGTCACCAATCAATGCATTACCGCACCGAAAACTACCATTGGGACAACACTTCCCAGAACAATAACAATCCGCACGCACAAAAAACAGCCTCGGACTTCACACAGCAAAGAGCTATCTGAGAGGTGCAGAACTGCGCAACAAAGATATCAGGTTTTTTTGGGAAGGTTTTTTTTTTGTTTCAGTGAATTCTGAAGATGAGCGATGGAGTCCTTATGTTGTGGTCCAGAGGCAATTACGGCAAACTCGGAGCCGATTGATCAAAACAGGCGCACGGTAGGGGCTGCCGTGGCCAACGGGATTCGAGCACAGCTGCTCATATGTGAAAACACCCCCCGGTTTCACAGCTCTTAGTAATTAATGGTCACTGGTAGACTGGGCTCCTGACTGCGGCCAGCGGGATTCGAGCACAGCTGCTCATATGTGAAAACACCCCCCGGTTTCACAGCTCTTAGTAATTAATGGTCACTGGTAGACTGGGCTCCTGACTGCGGCCAGCGGGATTCGAGCACAGCTGCTCATATGTGAAAACACCCCCCGGTTTCACAG
>JAOVYW010065481.1:0-21569 GCA_025775045.1 Hiodon tergisus
AGACTTGCCCTCATGCTCAGCTCCATAGAGTACCGGAGACTTGCCCTCATGCTCAGCTCCATAGAGTACCGGAGACTGGCCTCATGTTCAGCTCCATAGAGTACCGGAGACTTGCCCTCATGCTCAGCTCCATAGAGTACCGGAGACTGGCCTCGTGCTCGGCTCCATAGAGTACCGGAAACTGGCCTCATGTTCCGCTGCCCAGTGTACCAGAGACTGACCGTGTGTTCCTCTGCACAATGTACCGGAGACCTGCCCCACGCTCTGCAGATCTAGGACCTAGTCTCTAGAACCAGTTGACTAACTAGTGTTCATCCAAAAGACTACGACAAAACCAAAATCATCCCTTGCACACAAAACACCTCCATGTCCTCCATCAGACACTTTCCACTGTCATGAGGTGTCCACAAGACATCGCGTTTTAAACATACCGCCATGAACCATCTCCATTTTTCTCACTGCTGGCAATAAGGCACTATAAATCCTGTGGAAAGCTGCAGTTTCCAGCTATGTCAAAGTGCTGCACCATGTGATCCAAATAAAGCGTAAAAAATTCAGCATAGCGAGATTAGAGATTAAATATGTTCCCCACATACATAACAACAATGGCTAAAGGCATTGTGAACGGGCAAGGCGACTCTCTCCTTAGAGGCTCAAACGCTGCTTTACAGCTCTAGTCACAGAGGAAGCATGGGAATAAATAAATAAATCACAGGCCAAACCGAGGGAATCGAAACATGTACCAAACAAAAAATACGCCCACCCCCACAGGTCTGACAGTTCCTCCTGAGGGGTCCTGCTTCACCCCCCCGTCTGTCAAAGCAACACTTCAGGACACCCATCAAATTCATTAGAAAAGAGAAAACAGTGAGCTGGAAGCAGAAAGTGAAGATTAACAAAAATTGTTGCATTTGTTCGGGAATCCATGACAACCAGAGACTTTCTACACCATTATTAAGCAAATTTGGAAGTTGGAGATGATGTTAAGAAGAAGGCAATAATGGTTGGAATAATACATTTATCAAAACTAAATTGTTTTTAGTGGAGTTCCCCTTTAAATTGAAGTAGAGTGACTAGGATAAGTGGAAGCAGCTGGGTCACTGGGCAGAACTCTGCAGGGCATTTTCCATCTTGTTCACTCACGTTGTTAAGCACCTTAATCAATGATGCTCAGAAAGCGGGAATTTGTCCGGGTTCCACTTCAGAATCACCCAGCTGTGGTTAAATAAGAGGCATTCTACATCATAAGAAACCTAATCTGAGTAATCAAAGAAGTATTTTCAATGAGCTCACACATGCAACACAATTAACGTGTGTGCCGGTTGTGGCGATTTCTGTGAGTGCTGGGTGCATGTGATGATCACTGCGTGTCCCAGTTGAATGTTCCTATTACTGCATGTGCCAGGTGAATGTGGCAATTACCGTGAGTGTCAATTGTTGTATGTGCCGATTACTGCGTGTGGTGATTACTGGATGTGCTGGTTGCATGTGCCGATTACTGCATGTAATATGTGTTTTTATCACCCATGCCTGCAGACTTCCAAGAAGAAATCTGCCCCCCCTTACAGATACAAATTGTAAAAATCAAAGTGTCATTCAGAATACACTGATATAAAAACATCAACATTGCTCTGTGTATTTGGAAAGAAAATGCCTATATTGTTTCTCTACAGATGTCATATCATGGTCAAGGGTATTCTTAAATCCAAGCAATGTCCGTCCAGCAAAGGTCTGGTGAAATTCTCTCTTCTAGCCATATATGGGATTATATTCCTGTCTGATCATATTATCAGTCTCCTTTTGTTCTCTCACTCTTATTATCTTACAGGCGGTGAAAACAAGACAAGAAATCAACGAATGCCATTTTCTCAATACATTCGGTCACCACTGCTTCATTGTGTCGGTTACCAGCATGAAAATTAAACCTAAAATGGCTTTATTTGGAGCATTTGGTTTTTTACACAAAAAAAGGGAATCTAGGAAAAATCAAGACAGGCTAACCAGCTCACCAGACGAGCGATCGAGCGTTCTATTTCTGTGAGTACCAAGTCTTGAAGCACGTTTCCCATTCACAGAAATACAGCTGCATCAAGGGTCCACAGTGAGTCAGCATTCAGTGTCCACACCATTAGATCAACATAGAACCCCCCACCCCACATACACACACACTTACACAGTGTCAAATTCACGTAAAACACTGCACACACACTGTCAGATTCACACATAACACACTCCTGACTCATGCAAACACACCGACAGATTCACGTAGAACACCGCCCACACTTATTTACACACTGTCAGATTCATATGGAACTAACCCCCACACACAGTCCCACCGTCAGATTCACATAGGACACCCCCCCACTCACACTGTTAGATTCACGTAGAACACCCCCACACAGATACATCACTAGATTCAATGTAGAGCACATCCACACACACCTTCACATTCTCAATTATATTTAATCACGCAGCAGACCCTAACATCAGACAAGAACAGTCATTGTTTTACCTTTTACCTGTAAGTTCCAAGACAATCTTCACATCGCTATCAATCATACTCTGTTCCCTAGGAAAAGTAATTTGATTTCTCTTACTAAGGTCCTTTTCTTGAAAGTATTTAGTAATACAGAACACAGAATATAAACGATGCCTTGTGACGACAACAACACAGCTGATGCCTTTATTATGACCTTGGTAAACTGATGTCTCTTGTGTGACTAGTTAAATATTTTAATTCCGTTTTCAATTGTCATCCATTCATTGCACAGGTGGCTGATAATGACAAGTGGACAGAGCTCACAAAAACAAAACGGCAGACATCCTATTATTACTTGTGTAGAGATCCAGCTCTGGGAATGAAATTAGTATGTTGGGTGGAGCACCGGACGCTCGAGCACATCATCTCTGCCCTTGTTCATTCAGCTCTCACGGTGTAAACACCACCTTGGGTTTTCAGTCCCCTTATATTGACAATTGTGTGCTGTTGTGCAAAAAAATTGAATGAAATTTTTAAATAAACCGAAGAAGAGTCAACGTTGATGACACATCCAATAATGGCTTACATGAATTAAAAAGGTATTACTGTTATCGAGGATGAAGGTCAACACTGCTGCCTAGAAAATGTATCTATAAATACGGTAATGTAGGCTAAACAGTAGGGGACTAGGGAAATTAACTGTATCTAAATTACGTTTGAATAATTAATACAAATTCGGAGATATTTTCCTATATTAAATATATTTTAATATTCATGAAAACTCTAAAGTTTTAAAAACAAATTGATGTTGTAAAGATAAACCAGGATCTGATGAGTGTGTTAACCCCTTCGGTAAACTTGATAGAAGCTCAAGCCCTGAGCTTTGCTTCTAGTCGTTTTCCCTCATCTGAGCTCGCCTCCAGGAGAAAGTGTGCCCTTACTATCCTGTCTGCCCGAAACTACGCAAATAAATGTTTCTTTATCTCTTGCTGAACGTCTGTTACAAAGCCCAGAGTCCGATTCTGTCTTCTCACTAAACGGGTTGTCCGTGACTGTGAATGGCGAGTTTAGGCATGTGGTACTTATATATTTGTTGTTTTGCTAGTCTAATTGCCGATCACTTAAATTATAGCACGAATGTACAATTTACTGAACACAATGAGCGGGATTGAGCTGGCGAATTAATGATGGATTACTTTTTCCGATTTTTTTCGGAAAACGAAAGAAATCTTTAAATCCTATAACTTACACGCATGATTTCAATGTTAAGAACATGCTTTACGGTTGTAAGACGACCCATCCCACCAGTCTTTTCCATTAAAAATCAGTTGGGGACTCCACAAGACTACAGTTGAAACGCCAGTTGTTAAGAATCAAGAAGTCTGATAACGTAAACAATATTATCAAATTAAATGGGGAGGACTTACCCTGGCAGCCCGAGACGAATAGGGATCCTCGAAAAGAGCCCATATCTTTGGTTGCCAAACTTCCCAGCAGCCCCGCGACCTGTCGGGGCACTCTTCGATCCCGAAGCGTCTTTGCAACTCCCGGTCGTCGTCGTCTTCCAGATCCGGCGGTTCGAAAATGTCAAGTGCTTCTTCTGCGTCCCGGTGCTGACGGTACGTCATCCAGCAGCATGGCTCCACATCAGTCTCATCGATCCCCCAAAACGCCAATTCCTCCTCGAACAGAGGGCCGCACACATCGGCGGGACAGTGGAGCTTGCCGGTCCGATAGTAGTTCAACACATAAGCAAATATTCCTGGGTGTCGGTCGAAAAATAACTCGTTTGTGGGGATCAGGCCCGTGTCTACATCCGAATTCGCCTGGGATTCGGGGTCAGCTAACCAGGCCAAGCGGGTGCCTGGTAGAGTCCTAAGGGTGCTCTTGTATGTCTCGTGACGTGTCCCACCGACGTTGATGACAATTTTGTCCGCGTCTTCCCCCCTGGCCATCTCTTCCTTTAGACATGTTTTAGACGGAGGTTTGTTCCCAGACTTACGCCCACGATAAGACGAAACACACACCGAGCTGATCATAGATTTGGGTGAAAAGATATCGTTTTATTTATCTATTTATTTCCCTCGATGAATAAAATATAATACTAGTAAAGAGTATATTATTCCGATGGAGGAGGATTGGTGTTTGCTCATGCAGATTTAATTAAATCGATATTTATAATATTTAGTATTTCCAGACTTGTAAGTTAAGAAAGATAACATATGCATTTACAAAACATAATATATTGACTAAATGTTGATGATATTGTTGCGGTTATGACTTATGGTGAGAATAAACTTTTAGAATAAAATTTCTCATTAAAATATACCGCTTGATACTTTCAATTTTCACACGCGGATGCTATCAAAATGTAGTTTTTTTTCATTAGAATATAAGCAATATGTGATGAAAACCATTTCAATGTTGGATATTAGTCAAATAAAAATTCGGAGGACAATTGTATAGAAACACGTTTTGAGCAGTAAGTTACTTATATAGTGCATCAGGTCTTTTGGTCCTTTACTCTTTACCACCTCTAGTACTCGAAATCTCCGGATGTACAAACGTGTAAATGTACCTGTAAAATGTGATATGTCTGTATTGTGCAACCAGGCAAAATCTCGATTCTATTATCTATTTCCCCCACAACACAGATAACGAACTAAGTTAATTAACGTTACCTTCCTTAATTATCCGTCGACTGAAACAAGAAATGCCGAAACGCATCTGAGCAAATCGAAGGCAAGTCTTAAAGATAGAGCTGAGCGCAATTATCCAGATAACTGATGTTTTGTCCAACGGGTGTTTCGAAGTATTCCATGTATCTGGTGTTATAAGTAAAAGGCGGAGAGGCGTTGCATTACGGGCTCTGTGGGGAGACGTATGCGTGCGGTTGTTTTTCACCAAAGGATCTGTTGCTTCTCGTGAAGCGCCCTCCCTCCTGATAGCCAGACGACACAATCCGGAGGGTATTTTGTGCAAGAGCGTCGATATTAACTCTTTAGAATACTGCTGGGTTTACGACGGGTATAAACGTTTTAAATCGGAAAAAATATTTCCTCGTCTAACGTATTTAGCGGCTCAATCATTGGCTGTATTGCAAATAGTTTTGTAGATGGTGAATAATTGTTTCTCTGCGTTGCGTGTGGTTTTAAATACTAGCCGCCCTCCTCTTCCTGAAAACATAGTCTTCAATATACATCCGTCCAGAGCTGATGCGCCCAGTGCTGAATTTAGTCTGTCTGTCGAAACGATTTTTAATTTGGTAGCCTTAGGGAGATCACAGCCGAGACAGCGACTCAGAAGAGCTCGGCTAACGAATAGCTCTTAACTGGAATAGATTTGTCGATGCAAAAAAGTAACTGAGAACAGTTGCATTTTGCGTATGCTTAGTCACTTGGGCAGAACTGTATTTAAATGATTGACGTTTATTCGACATAATATTATATAATATAATATTTTATAAGAAATTCTTGGCAACTTCTAGGATACACAAGTCCAACAAGGCGTGATGGGGAATAATTTGACATGCAGACTCGTAATGCACTGTCTGCATCAGTCAAGCAAAAGTGTTCCGTTTATTTTGTTATTTGGATTTGAAATCCTCTCACTTGGTGTTTCCAAGTGTAAATCCGATGCTATTTGACATACATATCAGCACTGCACTTTTTTTTTTTTTTTTTACAATTTTATCTTATTTTGTGTATAATGTATATTTTTTATTTGAAAATTGTTTGTGTAAAAAAATCAGCTGTTTATTGTAATTGTTCTGATATTTATTGTAATTGTCAGAACTGCTATGTTGCTTTGAACTGCACCCAAGACTTTCACTCACTGCTTGCACTTGTGTATGTAGTTGAGTGACAATAAAGGGATTTGATTGATTTGATTTTATATTTATTTTTCAGTTTAGACATGGGGGATAGTAATGGTCACCAATGTCACTGGCCTAAGTGGTAACTTTCTAGTCGGTCAATCACAGGCTAAAAGCAAAAGTTAGACATTTCTAGGATGAGTGGAACCGTTAAAGACAAGGTTCTAACCCTAACCCTAACCTGTTTAATACTTGTCATTATAATGTATCCTGAGATTATGGGACCAACCCATCGCAAGAAAACAGTTTTGTAAAATTATTGTATTTTTTATTATAAATATAAAACTTAATTGAGTTTTAATTATAACCAATAGATCAACGTATCTCAAGAGGTGGAGGACACACAATTGTAAAATACAATGGCCCTGTGTCCATTGTTAAAGCCACTGTATAATTTATATATATATATAAATTTATAGTATATATGTATATATTTGCACCGTATAATATCTTTTTTGTAAAGCTGTGTAGGGACCATGCACTACAACAGTCAAAATAAACTACATCTCCCTTGTTCCAGCACCAATAAATTATCATCAGCCACTGCCCTCTAACGGCTGCTTTCAAAACCAAGCATGCCACTTCAGTGTAAGACCAGAAAATAGCCCATTTCTCACTCTCTCCTGCTGGCAGCACTTCTACAAAAGCAACACACAGACAAAAATCTTCACAAAGAATCAGCATTCTGAACCTCTCCGCATGAAAATCCTTGTCAATGTTAAGACTGAGACGTAGCTTAACCCAAGAGTGGTTATTTAAGCTGCAGGAAGAAAAACTGAGTTTGTTTAATTAAGTCTCTGGCAAAAAGCCAGACACACTTGTGACCAGAAAGCTGCGTAGAATCTGCTCTAAAAGCTATCTTAGGAATCCCAAGAGGGACTCCTCTTTCTTACCAGAAAAACAGTCTGACAAAGTCTCTTCCCTGGAATGAACCAAGCTCCCTAGGAAAATTCTCTCGCACCTTCAAAAAATGATTTATTTGAACGAATTGGAAGATTTAAATTTAGTTTTGCCAAAGCAACTAAAAAGAAAATTATTACAAAACATGGTACATGGGTGCACATAAGCATCTTTAATCCTAATGACAAAAATTGATTAATTCTGCAGAATTTCAGTATCTCAGGATACTTCCAAGTAAGCTGGACAGGCATATGATATAACTGTTTGAAACTGGAATGTATTTGAATGCTTTTTTGATAAAGTGAACCAACTGATTTGAGTCTGTTGAAAAGCTACACACTCTATTAAACTCTGCCTTGTTCTGTCCTTTTGTAAATGGTTTTGATTTAAAGCTTACACGCACAATTAGCTTACCTGTTTTACAGTACCTGCACACTGAAAATCATAGCTCATATTCTATTAAATTAGAATTTTTTTTTAATGTTGTTGACTCACCCTTTCATCTTTGTGCCCTGGGGTACTTTGAAAAACACTACACCTACATAACCTCAAATGAATGGTTTGTATTTAAGGGACTGAGTGTGTTGATGGTCAAAATTAAGACAAGCATTTCGGGCTCCCTGTTGAGCGTTATATGCAGCAAACAATTCACCAAAGATTCCTTTGCCAATTATCAATTCAATGTATAACCACTGTGAGAACTCTGCAAATGCTTGTTAGGTTTGTCATTCGCTCCGGATTTTTTACACTGTCAAACTTCAAAGAATCAAGTTTAAACAGGACAGTACCTGTGTATTTAATATTTGGAGTGGTTCAAATAAAAGAAAAACATTCAAGATAAACAAAAGCACAACTTCTTCTACAGTAGTGACTCTACAAGTATCAATCGGCTGCTGAAACAACCAAGACTTTTAAGTCCTACCATTCACAAACAACTCTTCTTTCAGCCTGCCGTTTTTTTAAAGGCTGCCAATTGGTTTAATTGAAGGCAGCTGTTCAATCCAATTACCAAATTTATTTAAAATGGCTGCCGTCCGTCCTACACCTCCTGGGATATGTAGTCCTACTGCGCAAGGCCAAGATAACTGCATCACATTAAAGCGAGTAGAGGCTGCGCAAAGTCCGTGGCCCAAAATACCGTCCCCCGACCCGAGTGCCCCACACTTCATCTCACCATGTTCATATTTAAGTCTAATATTATCAGACTAGTATTTTATTTTGCATTATAGGTCTACGTGTGTCCAAGAATGTATCTGTTTCCTACAACTAGTACACTCAAGTTATAATGTTCATTCCCGACTTAACTCGTATTTGCAGTATTTATGACCGCCCTTGAACTAGTGGTTGTGACACTAGTTTGAGAGAGTGATTGAATTAATGTTAATGACTGCAAGACCATGGCCCTCCATTCCTGGTGTCAGTGGCAAGGGAAAATTAGCAGCACAAAAAAGCAGCAGTTTGTATGTATAGATTTGATTAGAAATTAATTTGCTGCATAGGTACTTGTTTTCATGGAACAGTTAAGTCTCTGTGTGTGTTCATATAATAGATATATGTATGGAATGAATCCTTAAATTGATTTGGATTATTTATTTAAATCCACTTGTATTTATTTATTTATTTACATTTCTGTACATTATCACGTTGAAGGTGTTCTGATGTTTTTTTCCTGATAAAAACGTCTTCCTGCTATAATTTGTTAGAAAGCCATGCACTTCTTAATCTTTTTATATACAATTTTATATATAATTTAATATACCTTTTTGCATGCAATCTGCCCTCACTAACCCCTTTAAAAGAACACAAGCTGATTTAACCATTTCTCATTTCAAACGTAGGTAAACAGTCCACTGCACGTGTGGTAACTAACTACCCCTCCGCCATTTTGTCAAGCATCATCATCATCAAATTCCTTTCGTCAGTCATTTTCAACTGTGTCCTCCGTTTCTAAAATTAGACAGTGTCAATCTGAATGGTAAAAGTAAAATTATATACAAATATATCATGTCAAGCTGTTGTGTTTAGCAGTGATTATTAAATAGAATGGAAAGAACACACTTTATACATGTTCCACTCCATGTCAGACTTTAATTACAGACCTGAACAAAAAATGGACAGCTACGAATGTAAACTGTGATAAATTGTGTTGTTCCTAATGACAGTATGATGTTTTGATTGTGCATCACTAGCAGTCACTTTTGGTAAGAGAATAATGGCAGTGCTTTCTGGGAAGTGGGAACACAGAGTAGTTTTAATGGCATCTTTACTGACCTGTGAGGTTTTTTTTTGTAACCTTTTTCCTAGTGTGCGCTTCAGCTGCGTCATTAATGCAAACTAAAAGCAAAAAATACTCAAGTCATTCCCAGCATAGACCAGCATTCATTATGTGCAAGCGATGTGGCTATTTATTGATTTCCTAACGCTAAAACAGGATGTTTTAGCAGTAATGTTAATCCCTGTTGGCGCCCTTGATTGACTTGTTTTATTAATTCATATCGTCCTTTGTTATCCATACTGATGCATCAATCCTTTATGAATGGGCTGCAAAGTTTAATATGCCTTTATTTAACCACTTGACCTACAACTCTTCAGGGAAAGTAGCTTAGATTGCAATTGCAAAGAGGGTCCTATTCTCCAGATACATATATTAAAATATATTTCCATCGTGATTCGGTGCAAAACAAAACTTCAGCACTGTTAGTCCCGAAGCTTTACCGAACTGCTAATTTGACTTTAATTAAACAAACTGAAATATAACGGCTGCAGTATCAAGCTTTTCTGTCCACAGTCGCTGCTGAACAACGAGTGGGTAAAATGCTCAAAACGAAATACTCTTCAGTAAGGATATTATACAGTTAGGACCTATACATTTAATCTGATATTGGCTTTAATCTACTATTTGATCTGATGTGGAATTTTAATTAAAATCAATATGAAATTTAACTGGCGTTAATTTTCTCAGGATTATACCATGGACTTTTGGATATCATCCATTTTCTAGGGAGGCCAAACAACATCACAGTGAATTTGTGAGTTTATGAGACTAATAGTTTTCTTTCCCGCCAAACGTGTTAGACGTCAGGTTAGGTGATCCGGTTATGTAATTAACAGCACAGGGAACAGTCAGTTACCTTCTGTCATTTTACTCAGCCAGAAATAAGCACCACATCTGGTATATTTATATCAGGTCTATTTTTCATCAATTGGAAAATATCCGCTTAAATAAAAGAATAAATAATGTGAAAATGAAAAAATAAAAGAAACTGAACAAAATTGTTACCGTAAATAAATGTAAAATGTATAAATATGAAGGCCCTTCATACATGTATATTCTTACATTTATTTCCCTAATTTATTCCCACTGTTTACCAAAGGTTGAAAATGTTGTGCGATTTTAAATATGCATAAACGATTTTAAAAGTATTTCGCAAGCAAAATTATGTCTTACGTAATACTGCCATCTAAAGTATATTTGTGCAAGTGCATCAACTAGATACTTTCAGAGATCAGGGCCACACTGAGAAAAACAGAAGGTGCTGGCGGAACTTTGTATTCTTCTAACTAATAAAAATTATAATGTCGACTTTGTCATCTCGTGTTATTGCAAACAGTAGAAGTTGAGAGTATTTAAAATTAATTATACTGACATTACAATCAGTTTCAAAATAAACAAACAGATTAAAATGATTTTGGTAGCTTCCCATCCACAGTTCACAGACATTTTCCACAACCACACCAAACTTTGGAAATGCACCAAAATAAAAACATCTCTGCGGGACATCCATTCGTCCAGACTAATTTAATTCAATACTAAACATTCAACTTAAAGTTGAAAAATCATGCCCTAGAGGTGGTGATAACTTCAACAGAAATGCGTTTTCAGCATTCAGAACTAGTGGTAGTGGAGTTGTTCCATCGAACCTCAGACCGATTTGTGCGTGTGAGGAGAGTGCAAGCCAGGGGTGTGTCCAGGATTTAACAATTTGGGTGCCATAACATTTTTTTGACCTCTTAAAAATGTGTAAAGTAGGACAATGTACAATAGCGTTGCTCTTATTCCTGAAATGGGTTAGCAGCTGTGGTGACCACACCACTGGTGCAAGCCTTCCACTGGGGCTTCTCCTTGTGCTGGAGGCTGGCTTGGTGCTGCCACCGACTGCTTTATTTCCCCATGATTTCATATCTGTTAAAGCTAAGGCTTACTGACCAAACCTGCAATTTTAAATCAAGGAGCTTTAATAAAAAATGCATTTGTATCTTTATAAATTTAATTGAAATTAGGTAGTTATTTTATTCCACTAGCTCGACAAGCAGTTAGCTTGCCTGGGGGCCACATTGGGGCATGGTAGGAGATGACGTGGGGATAATGATGTTCTCTAAATTCAATTATTATGATGGTCTTTTCATTCAAACATGAAGCACAGGGCATCTGACAAAGTCCGAAGCTTCGAGGATGGGGGTTAGTGATGGATTGACATCTTATATGAATGCTGAGGTTTCACACAAGCAACTGGGAAATAACTTTTTAACATTGATCCGAGACACCATATTGTCAAGGAACTTTGACCCTTTTGAAACCTATTTGGGCATTAATTCAAGCACTGTACTATATTTTCAGTAAAATTAATATTCATTTAAATGAGAAAGATTGAGAGAAATTAATAAAAGAATCGGGCAAAGGATGGATCATATATAGCGTTTATTATGTTACGTTATAAGTTGATTATTAGTTGTGAACAGTTTTTGCTTACTTCAAGCCTACAATAACAAAGGGAAACTATACATTTAAAAGTACAGAATTTACAACCAACAAACAAAAACAACCCTTGTCAACAATTCCAATTTTTTAAAAGTAAAGTTTTCAAAATTTGTGTGAAAATTGTCAGGTAAAAATAGCATCTTTTCAAACAATGGCACAAGGCCCTTTGTAATACATCACAGTGAGGCGGGAAGCTGGTACTGCTAGGTCCAGAATCGTTGTTCGACCTTGCCATCAGAAACACGCGGGGTCAAACCGTGGAGTTAAATGGGTGACCCTCAGGTTGAGTGGTTAAGGACCTCAAAACGGAGTAAGTGCCTCTGTAAATAAATTGTTGATGTGACCATTTCGAAAACAAAATTTTAAGAAATTGATTTCAGGCAAATACATTCAAAAGATCACCTGGCTTGTTATACCCCTCCAGACATATTTGAGAGACAGTCTTATTGAAAGCCTAATGGAATGTTTGGACACATTTTGGGTCCGAGATCAGGTTCAGGGTTCGAGCAGCGAGTCTCCCAGTGAAAGATAAACAAAGTAATGTTCCAACAGGAGCTCAGCTATGAGGATGACATGTGAGATAGAACTTTCTCCCAGCATCACAAATTTGATGACAAAAGCAATAAAAATTGGTATCTTGTAATACATAGCATGACTATTTTTGATTGGACAATTAAGGAGGCTGACTCAGAAAGGGTTAAGAACCACAGAGGATACCTTGAAAACAGGTCACAGTCTCAGTCAGTGACCTAGGCTCTGACCCAAAACTAGCCTTATGAGTCCCAAAGAAAGAAACGACCCTGACGTCATCGTCATAGTTCATTTAACACACAGTAACTGAGAAACACTGCTTTGCACATTTGCATTGGGGAAAACATATCAGCGTGTCATTTCTGAAATAAATTAAATTAATTTTAAATAACAAGGATCGTAACGAGAGACAGCATTTTAGTCAATGTTGAAATTTCTTTAACTACCCAAGGGAGGATTTTAGAAAACCGCACTGGACATCCACATGTGAAAAAAAGTGAGTGAAAAGTATAGAAAGAAGCAACTTAATATTGGTGAAGAATCTGCTTGTGTGCCGTTGCTGCATTGCCAACCACTGTTATGAGGGATTCCAGATATATGACTGAAAGCAGAGGAACATTAACCAACATTGCCGCTAATAGCGCTAAATGCATGGACACTACACCGCAGGACCAAGTCTATGAAAGTCAGAGCCCGTTGTTACCGGATGTTACACTCTGTTTACACTTCTTAATTATATTATGGCTCTATAATTTAGTTCAAGCTATATTCTGCTCTTTAAAATAATTATTAATACAACAATGCATTTGTGGATATGTGTGCATATGTTTGTGTCTGTGTGTGTGTGTGTGTGTGTGTGTGTGCAAGGTCAGATGAATCGACAGGGAAGGACAGCTTGGTGAGTGAGCAGGGAACTTGAGAGAACGTGGGAGACACGAGGGGAATCAGAGGACCAGATAATCTGCTAAAGTCTCCTATAGCAATATCGGACAGGCTCATTTAGCATAAATTCAGAGGTGTTTTACAAGTAATTTAAATTAATCTGAAGGAGAGAAAAGCAAGGTTGATTCTCAATTGTATTTTTTCTTTTGATTTCTGCCTCACCTCTGATCCCCCAGGCCCCCACATCATATATCAAAGGTTTACACACTGTAACCCCCTACCACCACCACCACCACCACCACCACCACCACCACCACCCACCCACAGCTATCATTTGGCACCCTTTCAACCCTAGTAGCTAAATAATTATATTTTCTATTAAAAATAAAAATAAAAAAACCTTTAAAATGGAATTACAGGAGTACAGAAATAAAAAGATACTAGAGAAGTTTCCACACAGACTAATGAAGCAGCAGCTTTGTCAGTGCGCTGTTATGTTGTTTGCGGAGGTCAGTGTCCTGCCTAGATGAAGCACAGGGATGATGGAATGACATTCAGCTTTACTGAAGTGATTTTCTCCTGTGAAATGACACCAGTCCGTGGAAGCGTCCCCCAGACAAGCGCAGTGTTGCCTGGCCAGGCTTCGGGGCCGTCCTTGCTAATACCTGTAAACACACAAAACAACTACTACTGATACTGGCCGCTGGTGACTGGTTATAACGTAATCCAAATATATTTATATGAAATCACAAGATTGCTTTATCTGAGTGGTGTACACTGTAGTGTTATTTTTAGCATAGTGTATATCCTTTGTAAAAGTTTTATCTATTACTTTGGGTTACTGTTTACCTTTTCCCATTCTCACGGAATGTATTTGCCTTTAATTTCTGTGTAAGGCGCTTTGGGTGCAATCATCTGCCAGATCAATATACTAGTGTAAAAGTGGCGATAAGGGCTGATGTTTACGGGATCTGTATCTGTCTGGCCTGGTCTGGTCTGTTCTGGCCTGGCCTGGTCCAGATTCAGGTCAGCACCATTAACAGGACCAAATTTCACTCTTCACACTCAAGTATAACACACAGTTAAGTCACTTGCGCTGTAATCACGAACAGGCTGCTTATTCACCTCCACAGACAACAACACAAAGACCTCTGAGCAACACTATGAAGCCAGATCTGTGTTGTTGGGCCTGTGCTAGCTGGACAACCAATTTAGGGGTTCTACTACAGGGCTACAAAAGATCTACCTATTCTCCAAGATGCTGTTGAGATGCTAGATCTCTGCACTGGTACCTGTAGTAGTTGGGTTTGAAAGGCCCGTTCTTGTTCAAGCCAAGGTACTTGGCCTGCTCATCGGTCAGCTCCGTCAGGTGGGCATCAAAGGTGGGCAGGTGCAGGCTGGCAACGTACTCATCTGAAACACACACAGGTGTGCGCACAGATGCAACGACACACACAAAAATAATGTATATTTGAGCTACATATGCACAGACATCAAAGCCGGAACCGAGGCTTCAGCAATACTTGTCGTAATTTGTTGTGGAAATAATATTAATCTTCATGTTTAGATGTTGGTGGTAGTCTTGTATGAAAAATGCAGGGCTGTCTGGGTAACACTAGGTGGAACTCATCAACTTCAACTCACAGAAGGTCAAAACACAGAAACTTAAGCACAGAATCTAAAATGATGGTGTGTCAAGTCTGAATAATGACACAACAGAAAGACCCCAGGTGGTTCCTCACTGCATGCCGTTTGTAGATGGTGACTACAGAAATGTGCTTCAAGCCAATCAGGTCTTACCCATCTTTTTGGGTAGGAGGTACACGTCCTGTTTGTAGCGGCCCTCCGGGGCGTTATACAGCTCAATCAAAGCCAGTGCCTGCATTGACAAAAGCAGGCTGTGAACATCAACAGAACATGTAACAACCTCGCTACAACATTCAAGCAACGTGAAGGCTCAAACCTTTGTGACTGCATCTCTACAGATAGCTTCAACTGTTTCTGCTGGGTGTGGGTGTCGGTAAAGGTGCCTGGGTACAGGCGACCGGGTGCAGATTGCCCGAAGGGTGGTTACACTGCGTCTTATCCAAGGAACACACACTGATCTCGGACAAGCTCTCAGTATGTCCCTCTGGGAGTCATTAATTATTAGAAACTGCCATTTCCAGGTCAAGGATGGTTACTTCCAATCAGCCACTCTGCTGTTTAAGGCACCACTGAAGTTAAGGTAGACATTTACAGGTAGTGATACATCACAGGGGAGGGGGTAACTTGCCTGCGTTGTGGCAGTGATTGACAGAACGAATGTGGGGACCGTGGAACAGCTCAGGTTTAAAAGTCGACCCTGAAAGATGAGAGCAAACCATCAGATTGGGCCGTATGCATAAATTGACAGAAGTATAATGAACAGTATTTTAAAACAGTCCACTACCTGGAAACTAGTCAAAAGTGCTTAACCAATGTGCACCCTACATATTTGGGGCCACTGCACCAGGCCTGGGGGCGTGGCCTGGGAACTGTCCTACCTCAGCCAGCAGGACGACCCTCTTGCCATCAGGCCAGATGATGTGGTCTACCTGTGAGCGCACCCGCTCCCAGGTAAGCTCTGGCGTTCGCATGCTGGCCTGTGGGGAGGGGGTCAGAGAGCTCAGATTTCAGAGGACAGAGGTCACTTGACGTCTACCACTAAAAAAAAAAAACGGACACATGCTTACACACAGGCAAACATGCAAAATGGCAAACACACTAGCCTCACCACGTCGATCTCGGTGTTGGAGTGGCCCATGTTGCACACGATGCAGCCATTCTTTGTGCGGTCCAGCTGATCTCTGGTCACCACATTCTTATTTCCTATGGAGATAAAAAAAATATATAAAATAAAATAAAAAACACAGACCTGACCCGGAACCACGCACTAAATTTGACCTCCCACTGCGACAAACCTAGGGGTAGGATTCCCAGCACCCCACGAAGCTTCTACTTTAACTGTCCTGTGTACAACCATATGCGTTTCCTACCAGGTTATCGAGCAATACCTCCCCCATTATGAGTGTGTTACGCAAGGTATTGCTGACACACTTGACATGGTCTTTGACTAATCTGTTATTCAGACAGGACACATCACATCGGTGGGTAGACGGACCTGGGCCAAAGGGCAAGCTGGGATAATAAAAACAGGGAGTTCTGCGGAGTAATGGACCTGGTGTTTACCTGAGCAGGTGATAATGACGTCCACAAGGCGAATTACTTCGTTCAGCTTCACCACTCGGAACCCATCCATGCTGGTGAAGACAAAGTGAAACCAGTTTAAAGCTCTTTCCATAGAATAATTTTAGTGTTCTCTGGGTATAATATAATTAAGTTATTTAATTATTTTACAGACTCAATGATGCCTAAGGGTTAAATATGTTTGTAACAGAAGACCAGTGATTCTTTTCCTTTCAAAAGGTTAGATCATGAACACTGTCTGAAGAATACTTAGATTAATTAGGAGGAATTCAATCTTCAATTTACACTTAACTTAATAAATTTAGCAAAATGGCTTTATACTTTATAATGGAACTATAGGTATAGGTTTTCTTGAAAGAGTAACAAAGGGATGAAGGCCCATTTTCAAGAGAACGCTTCCTATGTTGGTTTCCCCACCAGGCTTGCAGGGCACAGATGGGGTCAATCTCTGTGACACAGACAATGGCCCCTAGAGCTTTTAGAGCTGTGCAACAGCCCTTTCCCACCTATGGGAGAAACCAGAGCAAAACACAGATTCATCACAGGCTTGGTATAGACAGACTGAAAAAACAGTCAACAAGGCTCAACATAAATTTAACATAGTCAACGCAGAGTAAAACAGATATAAACACATTCCTGTAGCACTGAAAGTATTTTGAAACAAGATTCTTTCCCCCAGCATAGAGCAGAAATATCTGCTATCACCCTCAAATCTTGGAGAATATCTAGATCTTATGAAGCCCTATAGTAGAACCACCCTCAAAAGGCAAGTCACAATTTCACTGCAGAAATTGGGCTATTACAAATAAGGTTGATTGATTGATTTATTTACCCATCAGATATCAAAGAATGACTCACCTCTCCGTAGCCACAAACTATGACTTGTTTTCCACCAAACATCACGTCGGTAGTCCTCTTCAGCCTGAAAAGGGAAGAAGGAGAAGTGAAACAGTGTATCACAGGATGTCCAACAAGGAAGAGGACCAGGACAGAACTCACCCGTCCAGGATGGACTCCCGGCAGCAGTAGAGGTTGTCAAACTTCTGCTTGGTGACTGAGTCATTGACGTTCATGGCTGGCACGCACAACTTCCCAGCTTTGGACAGCTGGTATAACCTGAGGAAGCACAGACTGTATGAGCGTTGTGTGTGCGCATGGTGGTGAGGAGCTGGTACAAAGGCTGGAAGTCTGGACCTCAGGACCTCAGTACTCAGTCCTTACTACACAAGCTGGAGGTCGGCACCTCAGTGTTCCACCAATTAGAGAGCGTGATGTGTGTCACATGACATTTATGTCGCACCTGTGTACCCCAGTGACACTCTCTTCCACGATGCCTCGGATCTTCTTGAAGATATTGGGGTACTTCTTATACACCCAGTGGGTTAGGTCCCCCCCATCATCCAAGATCTGAAGACCAGGTGAAAAAATTCACGGTCCACAAGACATCAGTGAACATCCACAGACAAACAACAACAAAATAAATGCATACAGTTTCAAAATGACCATAACTGATCTTCCAGATTACCGATACTCCTAAAAAAACTCACACCATAGAAAACCTGCTTCTTTTTAGTTTGCTTTCAAAACAATGGACTTTCCTCAACATTAGTTGACATATTTTTCTTTCATGTTCATGGTCTCTTTGCTTGCAGAACTGGCCAGAACTGACTATGATATCATGGCAAACACGTAGAGTAGGCTGATGACTGACCCAGGATGAGAAGAGTAAGGTCATGATTAAAACCTCAGGGTTTATTGTGCATTGTAGATAAGAGCATGACGAGTCTAGACTGTCAGAACTTTAGCATGCTGCAGTCAGAGACCTTGTACCTCTGTGGTTTCCAAAAACATGCTAAACTTGATTTAATTCAGACTGAATGCACATGAGTGGCTGATTAATGCAAATGAACTGTTCATGAGAGAAGTGAGACGGAGAGATGCACGACTCGTACCATGTTGGCCTGCCAGCCTTCTGCACTGACGCAGCGGTCGATACACCACCAGAAGTCGTCCTCGGACTCCCCCTTCCAGGCAAATACGGACACTCCTGTGTGGCCCAAAAGAGCACCGGATATCACACTGCATCCCATTCACTGTTAACTGTCACCGCACTGCATCGTACACACTGGTTTACCTTCACCGCACTGCATCGTACACACTGGTCATTGTCACCGCACTGCATCGTGCACACTGGTTACTGTCAACGCACTGCATCGTACACACTGGTCACTGTCACCACACTGCATCGTACACACTGGTAATGGCGTTCACACTGCGTCGTACGCACTGGTTACTGTCACCGCACTATATCACTGGTAATGGCGGTCACACTGCATACTAACTTGTATCCCACACACTGGTAACCGCCATCCCACAGTATCCAAACTACTGTCATCATACTGGAACTGTTGTAATGGCAGGATTCTACTGGAGGTGACTATTAACAGATTACTGTTGACTAAATCAGTTAATTGCCAACAGTACAATACATCTTTTAGGTATAACTAAAGAATAAACGTTAAATAAATAATGATAGCCTTGGAAGATTTAGTATGCATGTCTGTCTGTCTGTGTTTCGGTCTGTGCACATGTGTTTGTTTGTGTGTGAGAATGTGGCCAGGACAAGATGGGAGAAAAGAGAGTGCTGTAATCCTAAACTTTTTATATCTATATTTTTTACTCCGTTATTACTCCTTTATGTACCCCTCCTATACTGACAGAAGCTATGTATTATTTATTTATAAAATAAAAGTACTATGATAAGTAACGCAGAAGTTACATACAATAAAATATAGTGTGCGTTATATCAGCAATACATGTTAACGGTTAAAGCAAAGGAGAGGAATACTAACTTCACACAATTGGCCTAAAAACCTGACACTTGACGTCAGAAACTCCTAGCTGTCCTCCAGGAACCAACCATTCCTTTCATTTTCATGTTTTCAAGTTAGCAAATTTGATCCTGAGGCTCGTGAAACTGGGGGGAGGGGCGACGTGGGTAACGAGTGCTTTGGAGGTGCAGGACACTGACCCAGCATGGCGTAACAGCCGCGGTGGGGGGGTGGGCTGGTGCTGCCACCCACTACACTGACGATACTGAGAGAAACGCAGCGATTGCACAGGAATGAGGTCGCCCATGTGTTCAGTACAGAGTGCAGCGCTTAGCTTTTATAGAACTGCAGCTCCACTCCATGTAAGAGGTTACATGATTTGCAGGGGCCTTTTGGGTGCGGTTAACAACTCACAGTGCTTTTGAAGGTCAAATTGTACACCTGATGAAAACTGCAGAGGATGATTACACCAAAGAGGGCGAGAAGGGGACTGCTATGGGAAAAAGAGACCATGCAGGCCAGGCAGGAGATGAAAGCGGGTCACAGATTCACCACGTTTAACAAGTATTAGCCGGTGCCCGTGTGACCTGGCCCAGGTGTAAGCCTTACCTGCCTCGGACAGAGCAGCCGCCACCTCATTCTGTGTGGAGTAGATGTTACAAGCAGTCCAGCGACACTGAGCGCCGAGGGCCGTCAGCGTCTCAATCAGGACCTAGTACAAATGGAGGATTTTCTGTTACAAACTGTGTGTGCGGAGTCAGAGAGAGGCAGGACTTGTTGCTATGTGTGCAGTGTCAGAGAGAGGCAGGACTTACTGCTGTCTGGGCCGTGTGTGCGGTTTCAGAGAGAGGCAGCACTTACTGCTATGTGTGCGGTGTCAGAGAGGCAGGACATACTACCGTGTGTGCGGTGTCAGAGAGAGGCAGGACTTGTTGCTATGTGTGCAGTGTCAGAGAGAGGCGGAACTTACTGCTGTCTGGGCCATGTGTGCGGTGTCAGAGAGAGGCAGGACTTACTGCTGTCTGGGCCGTGTGTGCGGTGTCAGAGATAGGCAGGACTTACTGCTGTCTGGGCCGTGTGTGCGGTGTCAGAGAGAGGCAGGACTTACTGCTGTCTGGGCCGTGATGTGGGTGCAGCCCACGATTTTGGCCCCAGCCAGTGGCTTCTCCCCCTGGGCTCTCTTCCTGAGGGAGATCAACGCTGACATGTCTGTGAAGAATAAATGGAGGGAGACATAAAGAGAGAGTTAAGAGGAGGTTGAGGGGGACAAAGATGAGAATATTAGAGGGTGAAGTGAAGAACAGTGAACGTGATGGCAATGAAGTGCCTCAGGCAGCCGAACAGCCCAGACACAAGCAGCTGCACACAGGGCCCAGCCGGCAATTAGTCCTGCCTCTCTCCGCCTTGGACAGTGCTACGCCCTGGAACACCGGGGAAGGGGGGGAATCTGTCACCCCTCAGCCCTCAACCGCTGAGAGACTAATCTCCTGTCAATACCAGTTCACTCTATCAATTAATCAATCAATCAATAATTAACGAATCAACCTCATTTCATGTCACGCATTTTGCGAACAATTTTCCAGTACTTTTCATGTACTGAAACGAAAAACAACATGTTTGGCCAGAGCAGAAAAAAAACTTTTTTTAACCCTAAAGAAAAGGCAGAAAAACCATTTAAACAACTTTCCCCTCTATGCACATCGAGCTGAAACCTAACTCAGTTCAATGGCAGGCCGGATTATTACGGATGAATCACAAATTCACCAGGCTGCCACTGAGCATATTTGATATGAAATCATAATTAAACCATGAATCTCAATGATGAAAATAACTTGCTACATAGAGCAGCCTGCTGTTAGCAGGGGTGGTGCAGGTAAACGAGTGCAGGGGTGGTGCAGGTAAACGAGTGCAGGGGTGGTGCAGGTAAATGAGCGCAGGGGTGGTGCAGGTAAACGAGTGCAGGGGTGGTGCAGGTAAACGAGTGCAGGGGTGGTGCAGGTAAATGAGCGCAGGGGTGGTGCAGGTAAACGAGTGCAGGGGTGGTGCAGGTAAACGAGTGCAGGGGTGGTGCAGGTAAATGAGCGC
>JAOVYW010065492.1:11400-21568 GCA_025775045.1 Hiodon tergisus
GGGCCACGAGTCACATGGTGTGGGAGTATGGGAGTAAAGACTCAAGTTCATTATTACAGTGACTCCTGTCACTCATTATATAACTCAAGGTATGAAATCAGAGGCCTAATTATGATCCAAGAGAATGATCTTTGTTTATCGTGCTGACAAAACTGAAATCATAGAGGTGTCCTCATTAACAATGCAGATTGAGATTTAGGATTATTACAGAGACACACAACATTCTCTCTCTATCACACATATTATTTAGTTTTATAGGACAAAAGAGGTGGTCTTCAGTAAACTAGACACAGGGACAGCACCTCTAATATCAATACTATGTTAGTCTTATAACTGCAGTGGAGGCAACACACATTTTGGTGCACACAAGTTCCTCAACGACTAACTACCGCTAACAATAATGTAGTCTTTTTTCTTATTAAAAAAAGAAAAAAAGTAAGACTTTTTAGTAAGAAGTTTTTAACTGTCAAAATGTATTTATTTTTATAGCAACAAACCGATCATTATCTCCTGCACTGCAGCACTGGTTACGTCGTAAATTCAAAGGTAGTGTGGTGTGAAAGTGCTGAATATTCCCGGTGCGGCCTTTGCACCTCCGCCCCTCACAAAAACACACTTGCATGCACAGAATCTGTGTGCACCATGACAGTAAGTACACTCGCCTTGTGGTTTATCTGGAAATTCTATTACATAGTTAGCACAGAATTTTCACATCACACATCTTCTACATGGTTGGCTTGCAACAATCAAAGGAAAAGCAGTCCAGCAAAATATATTTTTTTCATTTTCTATCACAGTCAATGGCAGTTCTTTTGAGGAACAGTATTATCGACCGCCTGCCAAAACTCAGTAAACTATATGGAGGATGATGTATTGATATGAATTGGAATACCTGAAAGGTTCAAAAAGGCGCCCGTAGACTTGTGAAAACAAAACTGAAAAGAAGAATTGATTTTTTCTGATTACTTTTGTTGCAAGCAGACATATGGTCCCAAAGTATTGTCGATCTTTATAAATCAGCACTGAGTTCAAGGGCGGGCCATACCCGGTGGGAGCTGCTATCACATGACAGATTGGTTTTTAATGAAATCACTCTTGAATCTCCCTCAGCATCTCCAGCAGTTTATATATATCCTCTTCACGACTCTTAAAATAAGTACGATTTGGTGGATGACTTGCATGTGGTGATTCATCACAAGAAATGTTTAAAAACTAAATTAAAACAAACCGTTAGTCTAGACCAGCGAGACTCAGTGTCATGTGACGCTGGGACATTTTTATCAAGCCCCAAGTGAGTATGAGTATGGATGTGAGGGTTTTGCTGTCTGTCAATGCTACGCTTAACGATGCTACTCCAAATGCTTTTTACAGGATGGGCAAACGTACCGTCAGAGAGTCTTTAGTGACACCCTTTTTTATGTACGCGTACCCACGTGTGTTTTTTTCTGCTGTAATACAATTATGATGGGGAAATTCACTCACCAATTTTTACACACATGGTCACTGTTTAAGCACTCACCATTAACCAATAAGATTGTGTAAAAATTTCGGCCAGGAAACATAGTGATTACAATTGGTAGAATGGTAAGTGAAGGAGGGTTTTGATGGACTAAAGAAAGAAACAGAAAAGACAACGGCTTGGGTGGATTAACAGCACGTCACAGGCGAAACAGACGGGTCAGAACAGTATGAAGCCGGAAATGGACCACAGGCCAGAGCTTTGAGGAATCGCTGATCTGGACTCTACAGCGTGCAGAAGTCAAGGGTATGCAGAGAAATGTTAATTGATCTTCTAACAAACAGAACCATGCCTGCCATGTATATTACGTACTCTAGATTTCATGCTGTTCCACACTGGTTATCAGGGTAGAGAGAGCGAGAGATTCCTCGCAATTTTTACAAATAAATAAAGATTCCATTTAAAACCAAAAGAACACAATATGAAATACCAATATTTGGCGAATAGTTTCATGGCAGAAATGTAATGCTTTTCCATTGCACAAGCTTTCTGGTACAGACGCATGCTGCCCGAAAAAGTCATTACCGTAGAATCACATGCAATCTCCTTTGTGTTGCTCAGTGTGATTAGGGTAATGTAGTCCATAAAAAAAGGCGATGCAGAATTGTTGCGGTATTAGCACTCAAGCTAATCAACATTGTAATTGCTTGTACACATGTTAATTAATGTAAATCAGAAGTTTTGGAACTTCCAGCACCCTTGAAAAACCACTGGGAGTGTGAGACTTTGCTCCACCTGAGGTGCAGTATTTTTGGACCCAATGGAACATATTTACAGACCTGCCTCTCTATGGTCAACGAACAGGAAGCCCACTTGTATTCTGTATGGAGGACAACCTCGATTTCGGGGTACATTAAACCCTTGTCGAAAAGGTGGAGGGTATGGCTAGCGGTCTTCACGCCTGTTCCCATCCACGTTTGGCTGCACAATTGGGTCTTCTTCCATTTACTCACAATTCAAAGCAGACAGCCGGATTCCCTTCTGTTCGTTGTTTATGCTTGAAAGGCTTTGATGACGAGAACGGGCCGAGTCTGGTGGACCACACGAGAAATGCACGAGATGCGGCCCCATCCCTGACGCTCTGAGACTGGGGCGAGAGCATTCCTCTTTTGGGGCATTTTAAACGACGACTGTCGGTTCTTTAACATAGTGGGTTCGGCACTGCCTGAAAACCTCCAGGCACACCAGCATGCAGCGTGACCCGGAGAGACACAAACCGGACCTCCCAGGGAGAAAACACAAACGCCACACAGGCGAGACGTCCATTTGTCCTCTCCACCATTTCCCCCCCACACTTAATACATTATTAAGTAAAATGGCATGTGTCGATATGAAGAGAGTTAATGCTGCATCTGGCTCAGAGTCGTAGTGATATCAAAGAATATGGCAAGTTTCCACGAAACACTAACCCCTGAGATCAAAGCTTTTACCTGCCCCCTGACTAAGGAGGGATTCTCTTCTCAGGGCAGCCAACCCCGCCCATCACCCGAATTTCACCATAAGTAACCGTCGTAATGCTCACGAGACTGAACTACGCTGAGATCCTCGATAAATTCCTCATTTGCATTCCGGCCTTAATTAATGTATCAAGGCCGGATTAAACCAGGGCTTTAAAATGACATTTTAAAATAATCGTTGCAACATGCTGACTTCAAGGGACTGAATTTAAATAATTGATGGATGTATGGCGGGCATCTCAGGGACAGAGGCCTATAGGCAGTATCTCAGACTTATCTCATAAAACATATAAGATCCTAGGAAAGAGGAGGCAGGATACTATTAGCACTGATGTAGCAGCACACATGTGAACTGAAAACCCAACAAATTTGATCTTTTTCTTTTGCCTCTGCACACAACTGGTGCACTGGTGTGCAACTACAAGGCTCATTGAAATGGTAATGCTCCACATGAAAGCAGAAACAGAGAAAGCCATGGCCTGTGTTATATTCCACAAATGTTGTGTGAAGTGATAGTTGGTGAAATCAAAGTGTGAAACCTTGTTTGACCACATATTCTGAAAAAGACACACACACACACACACACACACACACAAACACACACATTCTCCCCCTCACACACACACACACACACACACACACACACACACACACACACACACACAAACTCCCTCTCACACACACACACACACACACACACACATTCTCCCTCTCACACACACACACACAGACTCTCTTTCATACACACACACAACATTCTCTCTCTATCACACGCACATGCACTAATTTTCTCTCCCTCTCACATACATCTCATTTGCCTGTTTCTAACCAGCGTCTCCTGACGGCTTCTCGGACACCTGCAGGCTTGCAGTTCATCTTGAAGGAGACTAGTCCTTCTTCCCGACTCTCCTCGTATGGGGAGGCAGGATTGATAATGATGAGCTGAGATGCATTGGAAATATTGGTGATCCCAATTTAATATTTTTAATGTTTAATCTTATGTATGTTTATACTTCAGTAATGTAATATTTACAGTATTTATCCCTCGGGTTTAACGGTCCCTCATAAATAGTGAAGAAAATGGTGCTGAAATTAATTTCAAAGAGTACTCTGTAGCCCTGTGTCTCCACTCAACTCACAATGAAACAGTAATTGGAAATCCTCGAATTGACAGCCCTCGGGTGTGTTAACTTCGAAAGCACGTCTTCATCTCTACATGAAAGCAGTCCTCGTGGGGATGGTGTTTAACCTGCACATGTCCGTAATAAACCAATGTCCTTAAAATGCAAGGGTCCGATGAATGGCGAGACAAAGGGAAGACTAAACTGAGCGCATGATTCACACTCTTAGATAAAGGCCAACCACCTAGTTAATATCTCGTCCCAGAGCCCAGTCCAGAGTGCCTGCATGGATATTCGAGGATGTTATAAATGGACCCTGCATCTGGAAGACCAAAGCCCCTTTCCTTTCCAATTTAGTATCTAATTTACTTGCAACATATTTAAAACGTCAGGATTACTTTTGGTTAAGTAAATGCAGGACGAAATGGGAAAAGTTGAAGGCCGCCCAGGCAGTCCTTCATCAGATCCGCATCCGGAGCTAGGCACCAAGGTGAGTACGACACGCTTGCAAAACACCCGAAGCACGGGGGCCGGAATAATCGCCTTGGACACATCGAATCTTTTACACTCTCCAGGGGAATCGCGGGGGCTCCATAATAGACTCCTTGTTGATCGTTGATGCATCTATAAATCCTTAATTAACATGAGGTGAGCGCGATGATAGCAATCACAGGCCCTCTCTCTGTCTACCCGCAACGCATTAAGGTCGGTGTCTTAGCATTGTAAAGCTCTCGGATGCTACGCTGAACGTACCATCCAGGAGGCTGACCAAATTGCCTTAAGTATGTGTATAACTTTTATGTATGAAATGCAAGCAACATTTAAATGGAAGAGCACTGGTATTTATAGGACACAAAGGTTTATTACCTGCTTCATAAATAACATCAATAACAACATAAGTGCAGATAGATTGATCCGGAGCTCACTGAGAGCTATATTATAGAGTCTGCGGATGGGATGCACTTCAGATTTAGATTTAAGTAGCCTAAATCACACCTGAAAACATTTACAGCCTCACCCTGAGAAGATTTGGGGGGAAATGGTAAACACATGGATCAAGGGGAAAAAAATTTAAATCACCGGAAACGTAGCTGATTGCTCGAAATTACCTTTTTTCCCCTCACCTCTCCCTTTTGACAGAGCGCAGCATGTGTGCACAGTTGCCAGTCAGCAAACAAGGCTTTGCTGCATTCCGTAAGGACGGCCGTGGGGCGGGCGGGCGGGCGGGCCGCGCATATGGCCTTGCGTTTGTTTCTCTTTTGGGGATCTCCGGTGGCCTCATTAACAGCTCTTCGGCCTGCTGCCGGGTGTCCCGGCGCTCCGTATCCCGCTACCCGTCCGGCCCTGGCCCCACATCAAGAGCGCTAACGTTACCGCGAGCCACGCCGTCCCCGGAGGAAAAGCCCCAAACAAGCAGCCGTCCCCCAGAGCCCTCTTCATCCAGCTCATCAGTGGATCCCCGCAGAACTCCAAAGGCTGCAGCACCTCTGAAGCTGAGCGGTGTCTTCATCAGGTCTCTTTCGCTGAGCCACAGATCCTATTAGGGTAATACAATCCCCAGGCCAGCTCTTGGTGAACCTTTTACTAGTCGAATTCATCTGAGGCCTGAAGATTAAGACCCATAATGTCAGCAGAAAAAGGTTCATATAAGCCATTAAATACTCGCCCTGGAGATTTGAAATGGAACTTTTAAACCAACCTTCAAAGAATGAGACTGCAGTAACGAGACAAATATATTTTCAGTTGTTACACGCCCGATTTCCATAGCAATTCTGTTTTGGCAGGGGGAGTCAGGTCTCTGTCAAAAGGTTAAATTGCACTAAACGGTTTGCATAGCAACACATATGAGTGATCTGATTGTGACTCAGGTTTGGGAAAGAAATCGCTCTTAATCAATTTCACACTAATGCAATTTGGACGCCGTGAAAGGGAGGGAGGTTCTTCATTAAGGCATATTGCCTTGTAACGGGGAGAAAAAACCCCAAGTTGATCGTGCTTCTCCTCTAAAAACATCCAAGCTAAGAGAAAGTTTCAGTTTATCCCAGCCAATTTCCTCTCGTGTGTTAACTGAGAAAAAAATGACTCATCTTAAAGTGGACTGCTAAATCAAATATTTTATTTCGTCGACCTTTCTAAGATAATAAAGGCCATTAAAAATATGCATTTTTCAAAAAATCAAACTGCCAAAACAAGCAGACGCCAAAACCTGTTAATTACTGCGAAACCACTGTGTGACAGTTTGACAATGATTCCGGAAAGCACCAGGATAATAAACGCTCAAAGCTACACAAGCTCTAAACTCTCACAGTTTTTAAAAACTGCTCTGAGGGACATTGCCAGTGGTTGCTAACTAATTAAAGGTGCCTTTTCAGGTACACATAAAAAAACAATTTCCGAAATTAGATCCGGAAAGAAACTGACTCCGGACCATATGGACAATGTTGAGGGGCCATAAAAATCGAAGGGAGTCAGCAAAGTTTTTATAACCGTTTTGGATAGATGCTTCCGTGATGCATTTCCTCCGTCCTGATATAATGCGGACAGGCTAAATGTCTGCCACCGGGGTTGCTGGGATACTGCGCCTCCGCGGATATGGATTCCTGGCACTCCTGGTCGGCTGAGAACCGGAAACCTTTGTAAGTCAAAGCAAGATCAACCAGGACTCAGACGTAAACGCAGGTCGATGAACTCACACGTCGCCTGACCCCAAGAATCGAATGAGGAAAAGACACATCAAACACAATCAAAAGTCTAAGCACGACAGCCTGATGCGAGCGAAAGGACGACATCGTCTCCTTCCTGTTTCCTCCAAGCAGCTATAAGCAGCCATCGCTGAATACTTTCGTTTTAGTCCGGCCAAGAGAAGGATCCGACCCGTAAACTCAGGGAAAAAAACAGCTTATCTCTAACGTGATATAGATTTCCCATCTGAGCGTCTTGAGACATCACGATGTCTGTCATCGTGATGAAAATGTGTCACGCACAGGGGAGGGAAATGGGAGGGGGTTCAAGCTCTTCACAAATTATAAGGAACTAAGGACCTCTCAAGTGTATTTTTTAAAGGTTTCTGAGGCTCACAGACATCTTTCTGCAGCTGAAGCAGCTGAATTCTACAAGCCAAACTCGAAAAGATGAAAGATGAAGCAGATGTAATGCTCCCAGCGTTGGGCGACTCCACTGCCAGGCTCAAATAAACCGGCCTACCCTCTTAATTGGGGGGAGCGGAGAGCGCTTTGCCTCTGTGAATAAAAAAATCCTGCCACCTGGCAAGTCGTGCCACTGCGCCGGGATTCAATTCCACGTCAATACACCCCTTAAATAAGTTAACAGGATAATCCCATAAACAGGAAGATTGAAACTCACGGAGGTAGCACTCCAGAGATTCGCTCCGTCACAAAGACTGTGATCCAATCGACGCCGTGAATCCCGGAAGAAACCTTCCGCGATTAGCCGCGCCTGCTTCCGGAGCATCCAATCGCATTTAACCTAATGCTTTCCTTTACGCGCAACTTAGACCAGCGACACTTTTATTGGGTTATGGGGACTGAACATGTGACTGGAAAGGGGTAGCCGTTGTCCCCACTGAGCAACTTAAACGCAGCTGCGTGAAACTGTGCGGACTTCCTGGGCCAAAGTCACTCTGAAGAAGGGTGTGTGTGCTGAGCAGGAGAATTATAAAATAACGGACAGTGCTATGCAGACAAGTGGAGAAGCTGGAGCCTCTGTGTCTCAGGAGGGTAAATCGAGAGTATTAATAGAGTTATATTGCCTACATGGTCTGAGGGCCTGACGGACTCATTTAGAAGTGTCTGTGACAACGTACGTTTAAAAAAAATAAAAAATAAAAATTCAGTCTCCCTCTGGAAACGAAGAATAATTATGGCCTCATGACTCCTTCAAGAGTCATTTCGATTTCCGAATCAGCAGTTTCCTAATCAGTCTGTCTCTCGCCCGATTGGTCACAGGTCAGCCTCTATGCTGTTACTGTCAGGAGGAAAACAGACAGACGATATCCCACTGGATAGGAGAGACTTTCCTTCTTCCAGTGGTTCACACTTACGCTTGTGCCTGTGAGAAATTTGGATTCTTATCTCTCACCCCTTGTTTTCAAGGATTTGGCTGAATTCTACCTTATTAATGTGAATGGAACGCAGAGTAAAAGTTGAACATGTTAAGACACCTAGAACCACTTTCTCTCAAGTTAGAGTCTAGTTATACAACTTATACTAACTTATACTAAACTATTCCTCCAATAAGTACACAAAACAGAATACCAAAGTGTACAGTTTGGTTACTGCGCTGTATTTAAAGAGATGATTCAGGAGGCGACACCTAGTCAACCCTAACTAGTCAACCCTAACTAGTCAACCCTAACTAGTCAACCCTAACTTGTCTTTGGCTTCGGTCATTTCTCTATAATCCATGAAAGGGATTGAGGGAACGCTGGGGGAAAATGGCTGCCCTCAGCGTCACCTCCCAGAAGGCCGTTGCAAGGACAAAGCGACTTGACCAATTATCCAGCGATTCAGCGACGGGCGGGCAGCACGTGAGCAGAAAGCTCGGCCTCTCGACGGTGAGACGGACAATTACCACAGCCGTAGGCGGCCGACTCAGAGACTCATTTACTTTATGAATTAGCTTCGCTTTGCTGGCCTGGATTCTTTATCCCACTCACCCCACCGATATTCTAAATTGCATCCGTATCTGGTGTTACAAACGAGCCCCTTAAATACAGACAGAGCATTAACAATGCACAGGAAGTAAATAATACATCTGCATGTAATTAGCACAGTGCCCGCTGCCACTTCGCTGTGCAGTAAAGAAATACCGCCTGTTTGCTATTTTTGACTGTGGTTAACATACTTGAAAATCAATGGACATGTACTGGTTTTGTTTCCAGTGAATAGCGGAAGTGCTCTGCTTTATCTCCATTTAAAATACGTCGGCAAGACCCTGGGGATTGCCACAGCCAGCTCTTTAGAATTTCTGCAGATAAATGTTTAAAATGCTAACAAAAATGTTATTTGCTGACATTTACCTACCAAAGGTCCCAGAAGCTTCACACTTGACAGGAGAGTATTGAAGACCTTTTTATTGGTGCCAGAGAACGACCATTGAAATACTGCAGACATAAAAGGGCACAATCTTGTCTAAAAATAAATAAATTCACTAAGCCAAGAACCAACCTTAGAAAGAAATGGGAAAAAACAGGGGGAGAAATGACAGAAGGGTAAAATATTTCACCGGTCATGATTATTTTAGAGTCCGTTTATTGTCAAAGCAAGTCAGTATGAAGTTTAAACTCTAATTTAAAAGTATTGCAGCTAAAACAAATTTTAAAAAGGATAAATATAATTTCCAGAGGGATTATTTGTTGTTATTATGAAAATATTTGTGTTATGTCAGGCAGATGTTAACTTTGAGCTGCCGTTAGGATAATTTAGTTGATTGTTTGATCAGCTGTCAGTAAAAGGACACTTTTTTTTAAACAGAGTGAATCTTCAATCAATAAAGAAAATATTTAAATTTACCAGACACGAAAAATACATTCTATCTGGCAGTGACAGGGTAACCTGGCAGGGGTTTTGAGCGAAATCTGATTCCTTATGGTGCACCTTGCTCTTTGTGATTGTACAAATCAGTTTGTGGGTCAACAGACAATTACAATACAGACTAGGAGAATACTGCACAGAAAGGGAGGAGACTTTAAATGGGTCAACCAATAAACGGATCTACGTGTTCTTGTAGAGAACTAAAAAACTTTTTTTTCAGGTTTATTGAATTGGGTCTTTGAGCCGTTTTTTTTTTTTTTTTTTTGGTTGGATTTTGTTTGGGCAACGTCCACAATGTGGAAGGTTTACATCTTCTTTCTGACTTTGATCTCAGCTGTGCTGTCCTTGCAAATGTCAAGTGTTCTGACCGCTGCGATTACCGAGATTCTAGATTCAGATTTTCTAACGGACCAGAGGATATAGGGTTTTTCCTAGTGTAACTAAAATGCAAAAATAATAATTCTTCTGCCTTCGCCTTTCCCTTGTGTCTTTTCCACCCCCGTTTCCTCAGCCGGTCTC
>JAOVYW010065503.1:1249-21565 GCA_025775045.1 Hiodon tergisus
AAACAGCCAAACAAACAGCCAAACAAACAGCCAAACAAACAGCCAAACAAACAGCCAAACAAACAGCCATGCATGCATGTCATACTTACAAGTGTGACGTTCTCCACAATAACTCACACAGCTGAATTTATATTGTCTATCAGCCTAAGGAGCAGCTTCAGGTGGAATCAATTAACCAATAAAACAAATATTTACACATTTACAATTGACTGAGCTAAAGCAGACAGTTATAATAAACATTTACATAGTCTTTATATACCAAATCAATAAATAATTTTATGATTATTTGAAAGTGCTCCAACATTATGTGTTACCTGTTCTGTAAAACACAAAGATTAAAGTGAAAGTCTAGATTGTCAAATTTTGTTACAATCAGGGTTACAGCATCATTGCGAATGTAAAGTGTGTGACAATTTCAACATCCTGCAATCATAGGAAACATCATATAAGCAGTAGTCATCAGGAGGGAAAATTACGTCTTAAGTGTGAATAAAAATATTTAAAATGTTTTGATTTGACAAGCAAAATGTGACACCGTCTATTGATTTTCTTGAATACTAAATTAGCAATGCCTTAATTAAACCCTTTAAACATCCAGCCATCCATCCATCCATTTTCGAAACCGTTTATCCTGGTCAGGGTCATGGAGGACGCTGGAGCCAATCCTGACAGGCATAGGGCGCAAGGCAGGCATACACCCAGGACGGGACGCCAGGGCCTTCGCTGGGCAATACACACACACACGCACACACATTACACTTACACTGGAAATAACCAATGGATACTGCATAAATGATATTTTAAACAACAACATATTTCAATATAAAATCAATGTCCCCTTACAATAATTGATTTTGTGTTACAGTGTTGTTAATTAAAATATCAAACACAACAAAATTGTGTCTCATCTGTAATTCAGTAACATGGAGGATTTTGGTCAGGGGTCTGAATATTTTTGCAAGGCACTTATTGGAAGCTTTTCAGAATAAGAATAATTTACATATTAGATTACTCATATATAAATGGAGAAAACTCACAAATTTTTTATTTATTTTTCAAATATTTTTTTCCCTTTTCTTTTGACAAGCTTATTTCTTTTACAACATCAGGGTATTCATAGACCCTGAAAAAAATGGACAAAGTACAGAGTACCCCTTAAATTGGTTACACCATGTTACACCAGAGGTCTGCTACAATGCTACTGATTTTGGGGAAGTTCTCCAGGAGTTCTTGGTCATTTGTGGTCCCATTTAACAAGTAACAGTTTAAATAGAATGGATAGCCAAATCATGTAGAAAAAGAAAAAAGATTAATGACGCATTTTTTAAATGTGGTTCACAAAAGTGATGATAAGCGTGTAACTAATCAAAGAGAAAAAAACTTCTGAATATTAGCATACTGATGATTTAAAAAAAAAACATGATAAAAACAAAAGACAACCAACCAGATAGGCCAGACTATATGATCAGTGTACCTGTCAGAGTATTTGTCTGCACAACCAGTAAGTTGTGTGAACTTCACAACTTCTGATGAGACACATTAAGCTCGCTATGCCAAAATGCTCTGCTTGTACATTTTAAAACGCTTTGCACTTATTTGTGTAATTAGTCAACGAAATAAGTCAAGTCGAGGGGTTCTTTGTTTGCACTCCGTGTGAATTCCAGAGGCAATTTGCATCATTAAGGAGATGTAGATCAACCACTGTTTTGCTCCAGAAAACACAGCATGTGTAGCTCTAATGCCCTTGTACTCATGGCTGTGCATATAGAACGCTCTGAGGAAGGCAGAACTTATCAGAGCATCATAGAAAGGATTTCGGCTCAACACCTCACGGCCATAGTAATCGTTTTAGATTATTTAAAAATGATTTCTGCTCTGACATTGACCCTTACACCCCTGCTTGAATTTCTGGTCAATGATTATGCTCGAGTTTCAGTCTGTGCATGCTTGCTTGTTCATCGGTTGCTGTAGAAGAGGAGGAAATTTAATACACACATGTAATCCAACTAACCATTCCCCTCATTGATGAAAAGTTAGATGCTAATAGTATTTGTATAAAATAAGGTGATGGATACAATATTCATTATTATTATTATTATTATTATTATTAGCACCTTTCTAAAAAAGAAACATTCTATTAATTGGTTAGAAGTATACCCACTATGTCTCATTTGATTACATTCACCCACCAGAAGATGAAGATTAAAATGCAACAGATGTAGTTCTATTTAGAGTTAAGTGAGACACCGCAAACACCTACTAAACACATCTGCATATTAAGCCCCCACTCCATCCAGGCAGAACAGACTTCCCCAGGGCTGAGCTCCTGGATGACTACTGCAGGGGTTTCCACAGCCGGGTCTGAGGTGAGGGCCTTGAATAGCCACACAGCACAGAAAATAAGCTGGTGCAGGGCTAGGCATGACCGTCTAGCCTGGCTCTCTACTGTCACGGCTCCTCCACAAAGAATAGAAAACAAAACTGTCCCCATCCAAGGCAGCCGCATATGCTTCTTTACAAACCTCTGTAGATTGGCTGGACCAACCTTCTTCAGGGGGGACACTTTGGCAGCTCTCCTGCATGCAAGGAGGACTTTCTCCCTCTGCATCACTTCCAACAGCTGCCTGCCGCATATTTGCTCCAGTTAAGGCTCCCTGCAGGGGACACAGTACTTATCCCTCTGCTTTCTCCTGGGCTAGCGTTGCTCCTCTCCAGATGTAACAGGGTGCAGGATCAGAACACATGACAGAACAACAACATGCCCAGGAGGGGCAGAACGGAGGCTCCGCCCTGCCTCCCTTGTCGTGTCTTCTGTTGCCATTATCTATCTGCTGTGATAGTCTCCATCGGTTGTTCCTCTCCACAGATACTGATTGTACGTGCTTCGTTCGCCACTCTGAAGTATCTGAAGACACTTTGTCAACGCGACTGGAAAACAGGATGTCTCCACAAATCAAGCAGCGTACTTACCCCAGGTGCAACATTTCTCCATAATCGCCAGCATAAAGAGTTAATCCACATGCTGGAGGAAACCCAGGGGCAAATCACCAAGATAACCAGCACAACGGACACATGAAGAAGTGTCCTCAGCCAATCGTCACACAGTGGTGTCTACTTATTGGCTAAACATCCAGTGCAAAATCAGAACCCACACTGTTTAAACCCAAGTTATTCTTTCGAAAAAAATATGTCTTCTCAGATTGGAATCACATGAATTCTCAATACAATTGAGAAATACACACATTCGAAATACATACATGAAATACACATCATTAGTTAACATTCTAAGCATTATAGTTAAGCTAACCCTTAATTAGATATTCTTAACCTTTAAAATGTGAATGCTAAGAATGCTAAGAACAAAGCTTTTGCAAAGCAACTTTGTGGTCATCTGGATATGGTGATAAACTAGACACTGACAAAGCATTGTGGCAACAGCTCTGTTCATCAGTGGGGACAGGGTACACCATCTATAATGGAATATTTGCTTAGAATTAGTGTAATCTGAGGCATTAGTGCAACATGAGTCATGCATAAACATGAAATATGCATAAATGAATACGTGTTCAACAACAGTGTTGTGATTTTAATCAGCAAACTTGACCACTACACCTCACTGTGCCCATTAAGAGCTTAGTGTGACAGCAGTATGTGGGTAGCGGAAGTCCTACCTGGGATATTTTCAATATTCTTTGTGATCACTGTCAAGACCGTTCTCAACTACGCAGAAAAAACGTCATGTGACCCAGCTGTACACTTGGGAAAAATCGTTGAGCATGCAATGCATGTCTGAAGTATTAAAATTTTGAGTCCATTTGAGTGGAAGCAGTAAAGTATTTCAAAGAATGAATCCTGGCTCTTTGACTCAAAGATAATACCAGTCATGTTGTTTGAAGGCATGTACATGTCAAACAGAGAATAGTTACGCATAGTGACTGCGAATATTTAATTAGTCAAATTGTTCCTGTCATTACAGGGCAGTGAAAGATAAATTAAAATTAATAATAAAAATGAATTACAGTAAATCAGTAAATCATTAACATCGTTGGTTTTAGTTAGTAGCGGTACATTCATAAAGCTATAATTACAAAATAAAATATAATAAATGAACAGAAAAAAACATTTTCATGGACACGGACCATTTATTCAAACTAGGTTCACGGTAACATTGAGTATAATATTATCCTAGCAGTATTAACAGACAGAGGTTTATAAATCTATTCTAAATTTTTAATTTAAGATAAAGTTTAACCTAAATTTATTACAAAATTGTCCTCAAAAGAGTATACTTAAGGGGAATTAAAAACAACAAACATTAATACAATTTTAAAAACCCAGAGGAACCAATACTTGAAAAAATGCCCCACTGACCTTGAGAAAACGTAGCGGAGAGAAACTCCAGAAAGTGATGAATACGTGAACACACTGAGGAGTGCAGATGTGTAAACAGATGTGTAAACAGCTTAAAAACTTAACTAGTGACTGGGCTCTGACAGGCTACGGTTCAGTACTTCCTGTTCGGATGCCATGATGGGGGGTCTGCCTGGTGATCCCATGGGTTCTGCGCTGGAGGTGAACTAGCCACTGAGGTGTCAGCAGGAGAGAGTCTGAGAGTTACGTTTAATTATGTCCGCAAGCGATGCTTTTAGGGTACTGTTCTTTGCAGGTTGTATTGTGAATGTTAGGTGCCTGGGGTTGCCACTAACTACGACCAATATGTTACTTAATAACATCCAAGCAGACCAGGATGCAGACTGCAGTGTGGGAAGACCATTTCTCAGAATGCAGTGTTCAGCTCCATTGTTAGTAACATTTCCGGCTGTACTGTCTCTAAACTAAAAAAGGGAATGAGTACCTCATGAGCCATACAGCATGAGTTGTGCTGATACGCAGAATTTTGTTTCTCATTTAACAGAGCATTGAATGTAAATGTCCTGTGTCATTCTCCATTGGTCCTCTACAAAACTTAACGCTTTACAAAAGATTTTGAAAAGACTGATCTTTAAACATTGGAGAGCATATTAGAAAATGCCAAGTATGTTTATTTATCAATTTTTTTAAATGAAAACAATTTACTTTCAAATGAATTACTTTTATTTCATTATATGGTATATTCAGTATGGCACTTTTCCAAAGATAGTTATTTAGACACATTTTGCGTTGCATTGATTTCCAGTGTATTCAGTCGGACAATACATAATAGATAATAGATAATAGATAAATGTAGACAATACGTAATGGTTAGTGGGTGCTTAAAAACATCTGCAGTTTGCATTTTATGAATTAATAAATACAAAATACAAAAAATACAAATACATTACTATAATCGTTCAGGGCAAATCCTTTGCTTTGGTTGTCTGGACCAATGTTAATGTCTTACACCAAACACACTATAATCAGTACAATTTTGGTAGTAGCAGTCTGCAAACACTTACAGTTTCCTAATGACATTGACCATAAGTGACATTCTTAATGACTTACAACAAGGATGTTGTAGCAGGTATTATAAAGTAGCGCCCACTACCCCATTCAGAATGTCTAATTTCTAATCTACAGCCAAATATGATGACTGTATAATACTCTGTACAACAGTTCAAACTGAATAAATGATCGTTATAATGTCTAAAAGATGATTGTGTTTTTTGTACAGGTAGTGTATAAAAAATATTAACCTCAACATAATTTCACTCAGCAGGATGCTGAGCCACCATGTGCATTCAGGATATCATTGGTACAATGAGGCGTGGTGTCAACTAGGATCAGGAGCTGTCCTACAGGAATATCCACACATTCTTCCACAAGGATTTTTTTTCCAAATCATGCCATCCCACAAATGCTGTGCAAGACTGATTTGATGTTTGTGATTGCAAAAGAAGCAGCAGACAAATCTGCAGCAACAATTATACCCATTAAAAAGCACACTGCTTCCTCAAGGGCCATAAAACATGCTTTCCAACCACGTGGCAGCCTGTACTATACTCAACAGTGTTTCACAGGCCAAAGAATTACAGGCAACAGTGCTTCTTGAGTCGTGAATCGCCAGACTTTGCCGGAATCGCAGACAGGAAATGCTGCATAATCCGATTTTTGGTTGATCAGAGATGGGAGCACCGTTTTTACAATGTTTATTCATCACCTTTAGGACACAGAATGAGCATGAAACTAACCTTTTGGGAAAAGGTTGAAGTAAAAGAAAAAAATTACCTCAAAACGTCCTTGTAAGTAATGACACTAAGCTAAATATAACAACCTAAAAAGCTAGTTAACTTTTCTTCTTCTCCTTTCTTTAACAAAAATGTAGTTATCCCTGTATAGCACAAACATAGATGTTTATGTGGCAAATGTATCACGTTTTTACACTATTACCGTACATCACAAACAACTGTGAGTGTGAAAGGGTAAGCCAGACTAGGGGACCACCTTGGAGTCATAAGTCTGCCTCAGCTGTCTCACTACAATGAGATTCAATAGACACATTCTGCATTAGACTTTCACAAAGTAACAGAGTAGTTGTCTCAGTAACCCCACACATAGACTGGTATTTTCTCACAATGCTGTCATCTCCAGGCCTATGGTGTCAACCTTTTATGAGTTTTATCTTCTGGAGACTGGACACCAGGGGCATGCCCATTGGTTGTGATTTAACTTGATTTGATTGGGTGATGATTTGTTTTTGTCAGACGGATCTTGTCATGATAATTTCTAGTGTGGTTTTAGCTTGAATCACTCTAAATGTATGTTAGAATGAGTTTTAATGCTCTCAATTAGAAATTTTGTTTATAGTGATTGGAAGAAAAAGATCTGTGTCTGATGCAATTGGTTAGAGAGGAGTTAAGGGATGTAAGTTGATGCTATGGACTTGGGAATGTAACCAGTAAATAAATGATGATGTTTTTATTTATTTTAATGATTATTAATAAAACAATTGGACAGAACAGAGTTGAGAGTGTATGTGTGTTTTGTTTCCCAAACTTGCTACTCAAAGAAAGAAGGATCGTGTTGAACTATTTAGTCATCTTATCAGAATTTACTGGAAAATGGTTTGGGTCAGAAAAATCCCTATTGTTCCAAACTGAAACCTTTTCAGAGGGTTCTGCTTAGAATCATTAGTGGATTTAATACTTTTGTGGTGCACACTCATCAACTGAATACATAATCATTCAATTAATTGCTTCATGGCTTTTTTTAAGCACTCAGTATCCATTGTTGTAAATTAAATGAAGTTATCTATGCCCCCCCCCCCTCCTTATATTGTTTTAAGATATAATTTTCCTTGAATGCAATTTATGGGCAATGTAAACCTCTCACATTCAAGACTAAATTAAACAGGTTGGCACAACCAAGAGCGTAACCCATAATTATTGGATTTATTCCATTCTTAGCAACGTCTTGAGACTTATTTGAAAGATAGCACACCAACAAATTAAGTAATTTACTTTCGCTACACCTCAGAATACTTGGCAATGGGCAACAGTTTATAATCGACCCGAGATTCTGTGTGAAAGAGAATGTTCTCGGGTCACCCAGGGAAAACAAGTTCCTCGATCTTTGGGTGACCAATTTCAAAAGGCTTTGCTGCTGATTGTAAGACCACAGAACTCAATCTTCTCACACGATCGTGCGCATCATCTGTGTTGAGTGTCGTGCAGAGAGCAGGAAAGGGTACGTCATGTGAAATAAATGTTATATGTTCATGTTTCTCCGGGGAAGGGGAGCCTAACACACTCCATGCCAGTGGAATGTTGAGCCATAAATCAACCAGGTCAAGATTAGATTCCTCTATGGCTGAGGTGTTGCTAAGTAGTGAGTGTCCACACTCCTTACAACTGAAGTTTTGCAACTTGCGCAGTATTTACTGTGAATATATTTTCTGATCCATAGTGAAAAGTACTGGTGATAAATTGTGATGAATGGCAGAGATCACTAAGCAGGGAGGAATTCCTGTTCATAACTATAAAAAGGAAAGGAGGTCAAAAGTGTAGCTGTAACGATGCGTGATCAACTACAGCAGGTAAGAATACTGGTTATTTGTCTAAATAACACTTAATGGACAGTCCAGTTATATGTCCAACAAAGCAATAACATTAGCAATTTTACCAAGATAACCAGATAAATAAGAATGACATACAAAAGCAGATGCTAACAATATGAAGACAATATGAAAATATATAACATTGAACAATCGATAGTGACCACAATACGGCATTAAAGTCCAGTCAGCAGACTCAGAATGTATTTGTCGCTTGAAAAAATTATTTATTTACTTTGTGTATTTATTTTGCTCATAGCTTTCCTTTAAGAGAAAACTGATTTGGCTTTACACAGGTGATGTGTCAAGTTATTAAAGAAAAAAAGGCATGTACATTGGTATGGCTAAGTTTGCTATGGTGATAGCTGAGTCATGATGAACTAGCTTGTGCCATGCTGTTTAGCCATCAGTGTTATCCATGTTACTTTTACATTAAGAAAAACATTTAGATTTGCCAATTTACAGCTTTAACTTCTTTAAAGGTAGTTCTAAGTTAAAACTTACATTCAGTAAGTACATTCAATGCAGATGAATGTTTTTAAGTCCAAATATTAATCAAAGATAAATACAATTGGATCGACATAATGTGTATGATGGCCTAATCAATAGAAATAGAAAATATAGCTTTTTCCCAATCAGGATTGATAATTGTTATTTCTATATTAAATAAATCAAATGTAATGAACATTGTGAACAGACATTGCGAATAAGCAATAGCCTCAACTTTTGTTGCGCTTATTCCTACCATTATTGATTGGTGGTATAAGATTATTATTATTATTCTATATAGTTATAGAATGAAAAGTGGTGGAATGCATTTTTTGCCGATTTATAGAAATGACCCTGAGATGCTACATTTACAGCTCCAATATGCATCACCATGCAATACAATGCTCATTCAGAGCAGGCATGAATATTTCAAAACCCTAAAGGAATGGTTAAGTTACTACATGCAGGCTTACACAGGGGACTCATTTTCATGATATTGTTGATCATCACCATCCATGGAAAACTTGAATATACACAGAGCTACGGAACACATTTCAACTCATCGGGATAAGTTGATGTTATCCCACCTGAAAGTCGAATGGTTGGCTTAGGCAGAGTATCTTCCACCCTGTCATAATAAAGACAATCCAATTCTCAGAATTAATGTACTTCATCCCATCTCCCAGTCTGCATTTTCTCACTTGCTGTAATCACACAGTGACTCAGTACTGAAAGCTTCAATATGACAAAATGTTGATATTTATGAAGAGATAAAAATTACGCACAGACACACATAGAGTACCTCACTCATCACAGACTCAAAAGTATGTCATAATGTTATTAACTTGTACACACTATGTATTATTAATAGTTCTGCTGGACTTTTACAGGTTGTTGGTACAAATACAGTTCTACCTAAATAAACTAATAAATTAGGTGGGCTCGTATGGACCTAATCTAGATCACTTGTGACTGGGTCTGGATCCAGATTTCCAGTTTTGTTTCTAAAGTGATTTGCCATTGATACTGTAAGCTCTGACTCTGACTCACACTATTTCTGTATTATAGATTTTCCTTGCACATTAAACATATGCTTTAGTCTTGTGTAAATAAACTAAGTTAGTACAGAATATTTGGTTTACGATTGTCTAACAACATCGCAATGTTAAGGGAATGAATGGACTCTAGACTGACCATGTGAGAAAAATGTTGAAATGGTATGGCCAATACGGCAACATCGACTTTCCTGTTTTCAGATTGCATCAAAACTGGGGTTGAGGTGAAAGGGAGATCTTTACTTTATGTGATGGGGACAGATGTAGAGCTGATCTATAACGCTTCCGTTTACTGCAATCGAAAGTTTGATTTTGTGCCAAGGCGCAAAGTTATACACGGATGGGAACATTTTAAAAGTGAGTCCAGAAGGTGGGAAAAACTGTAAAATCGTTTGTGTGGAAACTTCATGAGCTAGCCGAACACTGTGGGTTGGACATTAGGGAGGACAAACAAATAATAGCATTATGGGCATCATGGGCTAAGACGTTGCACAAAAGCATTCGCCTTATCCACGTCGGAGTATCACATGTCGAGTGACGGAATCAAGAAGCAGAATGTCGACATGTGAGCCGACTGCAAAGTGGACGACTTGAAACGCAAGCCACAGCACTGACATACAAATGTCATGGCAAAGAAGCTAATGACTTTCAAGCTCCGTGTCAAGAACAAGATAGAAAATACCTTGTAGTCTTGAACTATTACTTAAGAGATATTGAAATAGCTCACTTACCTACTTTCACAAGGCTACAAATTATCACAGGACTCAACAGTGTGGAAATACAATCAGGAATACCTCTGGAGCTGGCTTGCGAACAATACTATGTATTGTACTCAGTCGACTTCTGTGACTTCAGAAGTATGGTTTAATTCACACCATCTCCAGGCCCCACTACCCACAGGCGAATGGTGCCTTAGACAGCTAAGCCCATTCTGAATCAGTCAGACCCTTAACTTACTTTGTTGTGCAGGCATGCCATCAGTGTATCAGCTCAACTCACGAATGGGTGGACGATCTGGACTACATTTTGAACACTGGATTACCAAACCAAAGCAACAGGACAAGAGGGCAAAACAAACCGGTTCTTTCACAATTTAAGATACCTATGCCCTGGGTTTGAGAGTGACGCTGGATGGAGAGACAAGTTGGAGAACAATAGCCATATTCATCAACAAATTTCATGAGCCATGGTCCTATGTCATACAAACAGACAATGTTACACATGATGAAATAGGAGACACCTTCAGACTGTCCCCAAGTCAGCTACTCAAGAGGAGCCACAACCAAGGAGTCTGCAAACCAGCTCTGTCTTTTCCTCACGCTCATAACGCCATCAGTCGGCAGGGAAGTTAGAACCCCTTTCAGATTCCAAGACACTTGAAAATATAAGATAAACCAGACATAAGACTCTTAAGTTAGGAAGGTGCTGCCAAACAAGCTATGGAGTGGGTTGTAAGTTGGTGAGCTCCTGCAGAAAACCAAGAAATATACTATATTCAAATATAGTATATTCAAAGCATGATTCCTCCTCCAAAACCACAGTTTTTCTTTATTAAAAGTTTTAGTATGCGATCATATAACCTGACTAAGAGTGGCAGGCTCTTGTTAATGTTACCCAGTTGCCACTGTTCTGTTACTGTAGCATTATTTAAGTAAAAAAATAATTTGTCTTTAGATGTAGTAATGTCTTTGCTTGTTTCCAGTATCTGGCAGGTAAAAGGGCTGGCCAGCTAATAATATTATTTACTTCTATACTCTCTGCCACATTAGCTGACGTATTCTCTGTCATTTTAGTTTCAGTTTATATTTGTGATATTTAGGGAAGCTGGTGGTGTAGTGACAGGCTTGTAACCGAGAGGTTGGCGGTTCAAGTCCCTCTGCAGCTGTTGTATCCTTGTGCAAGGTACTTAACCTGAATTGCTTCAGTTAATATCCAGCTGTAGAGTGGATGAGTGTAGAAATTGCAAGCTGTGTAAGTCGCTTTGGATAAAAGCATCTGCTAAGCAACTAAATTGTTTACCATGAGCGTAACTGGGGCACATGTTTTTTTTATTTTCTGGCAGTAGATTGTTTACTATTGAAGAACATTTTACATATCCTGAATATTTCCTTTTGCCTTTGGTTTGATCTGTTGTGTTGTTGCATTTTTGCATTATTTGATTAAACTTTGTGATTATTTAAGTATAAGCATATCATATTATAAAAAAAAAAATTTCTCTCTTGTTAGTCTGGTTGTTCACTCGAGGTTTAAATTCTCTGCAAATGTGCAATGTATATTATTCATTTTGCACCAATATGTTGAATAATGAATAATCTACAGGACTGAGCTTGTTAGATCTAACCCAGCTACAAAAACTTAACATGTGAATGTTTTAATGTCGTGGGTAAGCTTTCACTTAGTTTGGCTGGGTGATAGGAAAAGAAGAGTTGTTGATAGATTCAAATGTTTTAATGTTTTACCTTTTTTTTTTTTTTTTTGGTGTGTTTTCTGTTTATTTCTCTTTCTATTTTTCCCTGCTGAGAAATGCTGATATTCTCCAGATGGGTGGCTGAGTATTCAGTTCGACATTATACAGCTAAATTGGATGGTGAAAGGTGGAAGACCTTGATTATTTGAAATGGTTTAAACCAGTTAAGAAGGTTTCATTGTATCTGAACCAAAGAAATGTAGATATTGACTTATTTAATTCCAACTTTTACTCTAAAGCAAGGGAAGCAGCATTCTTGATTCATAAAAACATTCCATTTGATGTGTTGCAGATTGAGGCAGACTCCAGATGGCACTTTATTATTTTAAAAGATGGGCTAGCACCCCTATTATCTTTACTAATATTTATATTGCAAATTTTTTGCCACATCTAAATATCCGTCTTCTCATATCGGGGGGCAATGTATTGTCTAAAATTTAATCAGACCTCTATCCAGTGTATGGCTGTATGGGAGACACTAAAAGCATATTGTGGTGGTTTGTTATCTCTTTTTGGGCACAGATTTTTTTGAAATTTTTTGAACCTTTTTTTTGAAGGTTAATTCTTGTTTTTACAGCTTTTGCTCAAAACTGTATACATCTGGTTATAAATCCTTACTTGAAAGGTTTTTGTAAACTATTGATGTCCCCATAGTTGACCCTGCAATTATTGGTGAGTTAGTGGAAGCATTCTATGCAGATGAGATTGCATACAGTAAAAGCCCTACATCCAACCAAATTCTTTTAAAAATGTGCAAAACAATTATCTCCTCTATTGCTCGCTGTGTTTACTGAATCCTTTGCTTCAAAGTCCCTTCCCCACACACTTATCCCAGGCAGTTATTTCACTCTTATTGAAGAAGGATGAGGATCCTCTCGAGTGCAGTTCCTACTGCCCTATCTCATTACTTAATATGGACGTTAAGGTACTTGCAAAAATAATTGCCCATCGTCTTGAGAGGGTACTCCTCTCAACTATCTCCTCCAATCAAACAGGATTTATTAAAGGCCTCTACTCGACTTTTAATAATAGACATCTTTATAATATTCTATTTGACTTCCACGTAAAAGAAACATTTGAGAAAACATTTGATTGGGTAGAGTGGGACTACCTTTTCTATGTTTTAAATTGTTTTATGTTTGCACTAAGAATAGTATCTCTTTAAAAAAAAAAAAAAGTATAGCACTAGACAGTCCCCTCTCACTGCTTTTATTTGCTATTGAGATTGAATTTGCAGTCATAGTTATGCATAGCCATAGAAATATTCAGGGGATATTTTGAGGGAAACAACCTTCGGCTTGTTTGTTTGATATACTAAATCTCGAGACGTGAGAGCATTTTCAGAGTTAATATTGTGCTGCAAATATACAAATGATATCTTATTTGCTTGTGACAGGATGCTATGGATCGAACTGCCCCGAAGGTCCAGAGGTTCCAGAGGTTGACATAGTGTGCTTTAGTAAACAGTCTCCTACTATCTTGTCACACATGTTTTGGTATGCCCTAGGTTAGATTCTTATTGACAATCAATATCTGAGGCCTTCTCGGCTGTCTTACAGAGACCTCTTGAGCCCAACCCTTTCACTGCAATATGTGAGGTGGCCCCAGGGGACATTTCTTTGAGTTTTCAACAGGGCAGTCTAGAAGGCTGATATTGTATAAATGGAATGGTGCCACACCTCCCACATTTAATCATTGGATCAGGGAGGTCATGCAGCATCTAAAACTAGAAAAACAGAATTACTCCCTTATTTCAAGGGACAGTCTTGAAAATGTTTTCAATCTGGGAACCTTTTATATCCATTGTAGAAGAAATTGATGCTGTCACGGTGAGACCTTGAATAGCCCAAGATAATCCCATTTATTTATTTTACTATCAGCCCCCCCACCCCCATTTTTATTTTATTTTATCTTTATTATTATTATGAGGAAATATGTATGCTTTATCCATGCTATGTCTCATTAAAATACAATTAAAAGATGACTATAAAAAATGAAAAAAGGCTTATAAGTTCTGAAAAGAGCACTGACAATGATTATTTGGTGAAACACAGTTCAGTTTTAGGACAAGCTACTATTCAGGGCAGAATTGCCCCTTTCTTGCTGTGGAATGAGGGAAGTCTAACCCAACGTCCTAGTTAACAGTTCATGCAAAATGTGTAGAATTGTTATGTTGTTAACTGTTTTTTGAACTAGTCCACAGAGGCATCTTTTGTATGAGGCTGAAATGATGTCTGATACTATGTACTATGTGATAATGTCTGATTGGATATAAACTAGAGATTGATGTGTAGTGCATGGAATCTCTACTGTGTAAAATCATTTAAATTACTCACATGTTGGGTAGATCATAAAATAAAAGTTAGTACATATTTGTCTTATGATTGTCTCACTTGTCTCAACTGAAGAATGCAAGCTATCTTAAGCTTTAACCAGGTCACAAAACTCTTAATGAGGCCTATTACTTCACAGTAAATGGTGTTGTGTACCATATCTTTTTACCATAATATTACCTTCAGCTTTTTGCTGCACATACCTTCATTGTTGTGTCTTGGGATTGTGCAAGGCAATTAAGGTTCTTTAATCTAATTAAAGAAGTGAGTTTGACTACAATATTGTGTTGGAAAAGTTCTCTAATTTATGAATGTCACAACTCCAGATCGTGCACAACGTTTTCTCTAACTCCTCCTCTTCATACATAGGGACGTCTTGTCAAATCCTCTTTAACATACCACTATAACTCCCCTTTTCAAGAGAACGAAGAGCATACTTATTTTGTGATGGCTTTAAGGGGTTATTCTGCTTTGGAAGGTTTGTTTCTATCTTAATCCTGCAAAAACTATTAAACTTTTAGATTTTCCTTGACATGGAAACATGTGAAAAGCGCTTTATTTTAAAAAAAAATTGATTGAATTGGTCTTTGGTGTGGGTACTGGTGACCCAGGAGTGTGCAATGCTGAGGCATCTAATAGTTGCGCCAACGTGCTACTGTTGTTTTCAGTAACAGGTGTTCTCATTGGTATTGATGCAGGTTTCCTCTCATAGCCCCATACAGAACATCCACAGGATAAAACTGTGGGGTTGCATGATCTCGTAGTACAGTTCACAAGCTATTTCCAGGTAAATGATCAATCGAATACATCAACCTCATCCTGATAATACAAGAAGGTTCAGGAATGTCTTGTGATCAGTTTCCATCTGAAAGTGTGCAAAAACCTTGAAATATTTCACACACTCATCTTCAATCCGAACCTTATTTTTCCACCTGTGTGTACCTTTACTCCATCTAGGAGAATGAACGTGATGCATATGCTACAGAATTCCACTCATCTCCCCATCTCTGCTGTAGAACAGATCCTAAGCCAAAGGCTAGCGCATCAACTGATCCCTTAGTGAAAGCTTCCATTTGGATTGCTCTCCAGAACCAGTTATTCTTCTTCAAGAGAAGGTCTCTCAGAGGTTGTCAGCTAACTGCAGAGTTGTCCCAGATGATTCACCATCCCAAGGAAACTTCTCCAGTCATTGACATTATATAATTCTTTTGTGTTCCGTCTGTCCTCTGTTTTGCTCTGATCAGCTTTAATTATGTCTGTTAATGCAATGTGGCCGAGGAAGTTCACACCCTTCTTTGTCAGGTCTGTCTTGTCCATGCGACGCCTGCTTTATGAACTTTCTGCTGCACTTCATGCATCGGGTTCTTCCTGTGTACTCCCCCAGACCAGCACAACATCCCAATGAAAAATGACACCTTCAAGACCTTCGAAGACCATCCTCAGTCAGCAACTTTCTCTGGAAATTCTGATATTATGAAGCAAGCCCAAATGAAAGAGAATTGAGCAAAAAAATTTCAATAAAGTATTTTTACCAGAGGAATCTGCCAGACCCCATAGTCACATCTCGCATGCTTAAAAATTTCCACATTCAAATCAAACATTGCAGGTGACAGTCCTTGACTTTTAACTGATGGAAAACCATAATATGGACATGGGAATAGATGAGACAGTAATTCTCAATGTTTTGGATTTTCCTGAATTGCGATATCATGGTTTCAGTGTCTACAAAGTTTGCACAAAGCTAAATGTACATTGGTTTGCACTTATATCTACCCTTTTCGATTTAACGTACCCACAATGGTTTTGACTGCCTTTCATGAAACTTTCCTGCAAATAATAAGAGCAATTGCAAGATCCTTTTTCTGCTCAACACTTTTTTCAGATTTTTCTAATTTTCAGATGAGGTGAGTCTAAATATTGGTTTAATTCAGCATTGGATTTAAATAAAAACAACAGACACAACACGTTGACAAGGGAAATATTGCTCAAGCATTTTAGGGAAGCAGTAGAAGAATTACAAATCCAGAACATTTTTGTGACAAAAAATGTAGTTCCTATTTTTGGTGGGAAGTATATATATTTGTTTATTTAAAAATCGAAAAATTTAAATAGTAAACTACAAGGAATGAAAGGAACTACCTATCAATACAATATATGGTGAGTCAGATATTAAATATTCCTTGCTTTGGCTAGCAGATTTTTTTTAATGCCATCTTGGCATTGTTCTGAGTTGTTTCTGGCTACTGTAAATATAAATTTCAAGTGACGCAAATATAGTGTCTGCTGTATTGACATGTAAGTAATCTTTGTTTTTATTATTATATTGTATTACATGCTAGCTTTGGAGTACTAATGCATTATTTGAATGTGGAATGTGGTACCTAAGTGGCTATGACCTGTATTGATAATAGGGTTGACAAAATTTTCAGTACTTTTCAAACAGCAAGGTTCTCAATGCTCCTTCGGTTTAGTCTTTGGCCTTTTTCAGAAACATTGAAAAACAAATTGGTCATTGAGGCTTGGAAACACAGAAGACAGAAGCTGGAAAGAGAACCTTTAGGGCTGTAAGCAAAGCTCACCTGCAGGAGCCAGAATAAGCACAAATGACATCGGGGACGGTGGCATGGTCTCCGAACGCCCGGCCTCAGGGTACTACAATGGCACCTTCGGTGGTCCAACTGGAGCTGGGATTGACAATGGAGGAGTGATTACCAGCTGGCGCTTCTGCTTCTCCCGCCTGAATGAAGGTGTAACGTGGTCTTCTCGGTGTCCCTGTGGTTAACACAGGAGTTGGTGAAGCACATACGCAGCCCTGTGGGGTTTTAGGGACACCGCATCCTGCGATGATCCTACCGGGAAAAGAGCAGGTGGTTGGGTTTACAGGGGAGAATGAGCAAGGCAACAAATCAAACTAATTAAAAACAAAACTTAACATCCACATACCTTTATGTGAGCTATGGTCTCTGTGCAACTAAAGAATGAGACAAAACTTCAGCTGGCCCTAATAAAACTTCAGCTGGCCCTAATAATTCTAAAAGTCCTAGATAATCAAGTGAAAAAAAAGTATATGAACCTGTAATGTTCTGATTATGGGTTCTGGGTTCTTGGTTCACATGGATTAGGTAAGGAATACAACTCACTGAGGAGATGCGTGAAGTAATACCAAGTATACTGAAAAGAAACAACCTAAGAAGTGCTTGGCAACCTAAGAAGGTGTAATCATCTGGTCAGGTGATGCAAACAATGTCCCTACCTCTTTCTTTCTCATTGATAAATATTTGGTTAACCCTAATTTCTACTAAATTACTGCCTGTGTAGGAAACATTGATTTCATAATCTTCAATTTGAAGTTTAAAATGTTGATAAGTTTTTTTAAAAAGCCTTAAAATACAAAGACAGACATATTAGGTAACACTTTGCTGCGACCTAAAAATTAGGTAAGTATTTAAAACCAAACATGGAGGAAACGGACGTCCCTGCCATGCCAGTTGCTGGTCCAGATTGTAGTCATGCCAGCTTTAGCTAACCCTGATCGTCGTTTGGAGAAGGAAAAACAGTTTCCTTTTCAATGGAATCCCACAAGATAAGTCCTTGGTGCCTTCCTGATTTCTCAGTTGGAAACAGATCTTTGATGCTCCATAATCCATGACTGGAACAGACCACGTTGGTGAGAGAAAAATAAACTGGTATTATACTAGAATGAGAAACACAATAGGATTAGTGCATTCCCACAAGGGTTGTTGTTTCAGCAGCACATAAATAGAAGAGAATTTAGAAATTTTAGAAATAGATGCATTTTGATTCAGATATCTGATGGTGTGTATTAGAAAACATAGCTATAGTAAATGTTTTTAAAAAAAAAAAAAGTAATGTTTTTCAATTCATAAATTAGAAATTATTTTCTTACATCATTAAACATATACGAAAATATTTAATATGTCAATATTAAAGCCATTAATTTTTTTTATTTTTAAAATTATAATAATAATAATATGTATTATGTGCCGATCTGGTGGATTTTTGAAGAGGCTATCCTTTACCATGCTTCAAATTTCAGAGGCCTACCGAGGCCCCTGAGCCATTCTATTGATGAACTGTTTCTAGTCTAAAAAGTCAACATTTCAGCTTAAGCGTGGACATAGCTTATACAGTTTAGGTGTGCTAAATAAGTAAATGCCATTATTGTTTCGACTTTGTTCACTTTATGGCTTTTGGTGCTGGAGGCCTATTCAGACCGCCCCCCAGGTTGAAAAGGTATGTGACTCGGCACGAGTCGAGCTCATGGTTTAGGCTGATTTTGTCTGTAACAGAGAGACCTGAGGAAAGGGGAGAAAGAGTCTTGAGAGAGGAATGAGGTAATAAACCTATGATGGCAGGCCAGTCACAATTCAATTTTAATTACTTTTAGCATCATTCTGAAGCAACAAGTATATAGCTGTACTCAAGGCAAGTGACATGCGTATTTCAAAAATTCAAGCAAAAAAAATATTTTAGATGCATGCAGCAACTTGTTTGGGTAAAATAACAATTTAAGATTAGTGTAGTAACAAAACTCTGGCGAAATAAAAAAGGGATGTATTTGCTATGTGCTATTCCAATATGTTTAATACTGAAAAATGGTCATTAAACAGGTCATTATCTTTGCTGCCAACTTGACCTACCATGTTTGTCTTGCGGTGTTTGTCCTGCCAGTTTGAATGGCATTCCCAGAGAAGTGCATTAATTATGCAGTGCTCCATTTAATGAGGAAATACCAACATTTTTGCCTATCAAATTTGTTTCCGAGGAAGGAGTGAGATATCTTCTTGCTAATTAGGAAAGCTTTGATACTTGGTAAAGCTGTAAATCACCTTCATCTTCAGCCTCTTGGAAGCTTTCCTGACAACTTTAGGTGGGCTGCCTTCTTCATGTTCTTAAAGGCAGCCCCACCAAGGAATTTGCAAAAGTTATGCAGAATTGATTTACAGTCGCTATGGCATTAACACTAAAATTCTTCTTTGTGGCTGCACCAGGTGTTGACACAGAGGTGGCATGACCAGGACTGAAGACTGTAGAGGTGCCTCTGGGTGAAAACAGGACTGTCACCCCTCTTTATTTAATCTTGCTGGGTCAAAAAGGAGAGATGAAAAAAAATTATTAAATGAAAGGTAAAACGCCTCAGGGTATTTCTGTGTATTGAAAAAAATAGGGAGTCCTTAATGTGCAATTAGTTGTTTCAGTGGCAGTCAGGAGCAGAATCCCGGTGAACTCCCTCGAATGCCAGGGCGAGGCAAGTTAGTGGCAGTCGGTATAGGGCAGGCAGGGAAGTGTGTGTCTTCTTGGCTGTTGTCAGGTCTGTCTACATGAGAAGCAAAACACAGAACAGTGTTAATATTCAAATAGGACTTGCCATGCTGCCAGCCCGCATTTGAATGATGAAATCAATGGATGCAGCTGGGGTGCAGGTAATCATGAGTGGGCGTTGTCTAAGGTTATCTCTAATCTGGAACACAGTAAGAGCACTTCAGCTCTTCAAGAATGCAAAACTTCTAGAATACCCCTCAAATAGTCCAATAATGACCAGACCAGACTATTTTCAGAACATGGATCAATCTGTACCCTCAGAATCTTTGATATAATGCAGTATGTAAATCATAAATCCCCCCTTCTGCACTACTTGTGTATTTACCCCCTGGAAGCACCAGGACATGACGAAAACTACATCAGTCCATGGATCCATCCTGTTGGGATTCAACAATGTTGTGTTTGTGTGTGTGTGTGTGTGTGTGTGTGTCAGATGACAGTTTTTGTTGCAATGAGTTACAATTATTTAGCCCCCAGCAGGTAATTTCAAATTTGGGAGAAAATAGAACTATCTTTATATAAAAAAAGTCTTTATTTTGTGTGTGTGTGTGTGTGTGTGTGTGTGTGTGTGTGTGTGTGTGTGTGTGTGTGTGTGTGTGT
>JAOVYW010065523.1:3644-21562 GCA_025775045.1 Hiodon tergisus
GTGCAGAATGCCCCACCTTAACCTGACACAAGGCCCCGGGCAGAATGCCCCCACCTTAACCTGACACAAAGCCCCGGGCAGAATGCCCCACCTTAACCTGACATAAAGGCTACACTTAAAGCCATTGATGTGTAATCCATAGCCTGACAATGAAAAGATTTACCAGAGACTGGTGGTTTACTATTGTCTATAATGCAAAATTTTGTTTTATAGAATTTTCAGGCACAATGCTTTGATTCAAAGATCAGTGCCCTGCGCTGTATTAAAGTAAGATAAGTTTGCATGCCAATAGAAATGCATTTTTTTGGTTGGAAATAGCTAGATTGTTTTCAAACAGGTAGTTAATGCGTGTATTGGTTTCAAATGTGTATCATTGTTTCAAATCCCTGTACATTCTTGATCATTAAAGTATATATATATATATATTTCTAATTATTTTCTAATTCAGGTACATGTTCTTCAGTTTATGATGCTGGTCCTCAGACTCAGCGTGTTGCATTTCCCTTGGTCGTTTCCATAAACCTTGGTTGCAGAACAAATGCTGTAATCTGGCCAAGACAAAAGAGTCTGTCAACAATTATGAGAACTTCTAGTGTCACATTTGCTTGTGTAACTGCTTGTTACATATTTTTAAACAGACAAAGCCTCTAGTTGGCCTATAAACCTGGTTGGTTGTGTGTGCTTCTGAGAGTACTGAAACTCGTATGTCAATGTAGTTTATTTGACCTGATTTAAAATTGATAAACGGTACAGAACAGCCGACAGCTAAAGAAGGGTTCTTGTCCAATGCAATTTCATCACAAATTTGCGTACAAAACATTATTTTCATTTATTTTTTCTTCTATTCGCATACGTAAAAATGTTTTAGTTTGATACACTTGACACAGTATGTGTTCGCGGTGCGTGTATTTTCAATATATGTTTAAGTGAAATAAGTGTGATTAGCGGGGTTGCTAAAGGTTAAATTAGGTCCAAGTCTTGGACTATCAGAATTACCGTGCAAACCCAATTAAATTACCGTGTGGTCATCTTTTGGATAGCTCAGCTAGTTACGCTAGTATGTGCATACTCCTTGTTCCTTTTGCTCCCAGGTTTATATAAAAGAGCCTGATTTGCCTCATGGAATATTTTAATTTTCTCACAATAACTAGGGTCTGCAAACTGTTAGGCTGTAACTGTCCTTGGGAAATGGAAATCAGCTTTCTTTAATACAGTAATAGACAATGGCCTGTGAAACTGGAATACAGTGTGCAATTCCAATGAAATATAAATGAGCATACAGTTGTTACCCGTCAAAGGCAATAAATAAACATACATCTATGTATATATTTATATACCCGTCTCTGTGTATATTTACATACGCGTCTTGTTTTTTTAGGAGCTTGTTTTCTTTTGCTCCGTTTCCAAAGGCTGTGTACGATTATTAAATAAAACAAATCACAGCTGTGTCTAAAATCAGTTTCATTTCTACGAAATGACTTTTAAGCCTTGTAAACTGGCTTTAGTACCGATGACGTTTCAGTCCTTTTATTGTGGCGGGGTAAAAGCTTTCATTGGTGGGGTCCTGACATTTCACTCGATTTAGCTGGCATCTGTCAGGCTATTGGATTGCATTCCTTAACTTTTTTATTTACCTTGCATGGCAGGGAACAAAAATAAATAACTAAAAACCAAAGGCTTTTGTCAACAGTGCCTATAACATGTTGAAAATGGTCTGGTCCACATATGATGTACGTTGTCTATTAGAGGTCACCCTCAGGTGTCTGCAATACTTATCTTAGATTTAAAAAACTAGTACAACACCTATCATTGGGATTTTGGGAGTTTGCTGGGAAAACTGGCATGATGAAATTTGTTATTATAATGGCATTTCCAACAGTATGTATGTGACATGTAGTTAGTGGGAAGCTGACATAAGTACAATAATCGCAGGTCAGTCTTTATTACATGCACAGACTGATTGGTCGGATGTATTATTTTTAGCTTGCTGCAGTTCACTGTAGAACCACTGTAGGTGGATAGGAAGTGAAATCTCGGGAAGTGGTCCGATATTTATCAAGCAGCAGATCTTTAGTTTCCAGCAGGAGTGCTTTTAGTCAAAATGTAATTTGAAAGGATATGAAAATCTAAGAGGAAAAAAAGGAGATGATGGCACGATCCCAGAACACTGTCTAATCTGATAAATAGACATTTTTTAAAATAAAAAACAAAACAAAAACTTGAGCACAGGCTTCAGTAATTGACATTTACATAAAATGGTAACAGCAGCAAATATGAATTAAGCAAGCCCACCTGACAAGCAATTAAGGAACTGACCTCCTGTTTATCTGCAGCCCTTTTTAAACAAAATTTGAGGAACAGAAACGTTAAGAGAACATGGCTCACCCAGAGAGGCAGCTGCCTCTGAAATTACAAAAGGATGGTAGAATTTATTGCAACGGATATCTAATCACTCGGTTTAAAACAAAAAAAAAAAGGTGATTTTTCCTGAAGTTAATTCATATTTAAGGTTTCTGTTGAGAAAATAATTAACAGACGGGGGCACCTATTCGATAGTTAAATTGATGTGGTTAAATCAAAAGCCTAGCCTTCAAAGTCAATCAAGGATATTCATCTATGATGTGGAAATGCAACTGGTTAAAACAGCACGGTTCAAGTCCATCCGTGATGTGTGCTAATCGGACTCAATGTATTTATTTACACTAAATAAAAAATTCCTGTGATAAAATACCTGCTAGATTAAATACCCATACATTGCCTGAATTAAAAAGACGAACACTAATGATAACGTGTAGTTGTGAAACTACTTTTCTTTTTTTCTTTTCGTTCATTTTAACTCAATCCTTTCCATTTTGCAGTGATTACAGGAGGCTGACTGTCATTGGCCAACATATATTATAAAAACCTTCTCTGATATGTTTCTTGAAAGCCCCGGAAACCATCTCAAACCAAACAGTGTTTCTCCAAAAAGAGTTTGTGGAACTGTTTATCTCCATACTCTGACAAAAGTCATTTAATTTTCCTGTTGCATGCAACACGCAGATATATTTTTAAAAATAATTTTTTACATGTGTTCTAAATTTTAAATAAACGTTTTATATAAATTATGATGGGAAACAGATATATTGTTGATCGCTAGTACCTCACCACTTGATCTTAATGACTAAGAAGTAATCACTAAACACACACACACATGCACACACCACTACCTTTTCAATGTTTCTGTCATCTCCAAGAAGTTTAATTTAAAAATGTAATGTCGATGTGTTCGTGCAGATATGATTCTATGAAGACTCATTGTGAACTAAGTGCACAGACTTAGTTCACAATGTGAAGTGCGACACAGCCAATGAAGAAACTGCCCAAATAGCTGAAGTGACCTGCTGGTTGGCACGCATGTGTTTGTATGTGTACTTTCCCCTAAATTCACAGACAATTAGAAAAAAATACGTTTTTACTTGAAGGCTTGAAAGAAATCTACAAGCGCGCATGGTTTTGTTTATGCCGGACGTTACCATTTTGAAGTAGACAGGAATCTCTGAACACTACACAGTTTTCCTCAATCAGTGCCCTCTGCCAATCGCTGCTTCTGCTTCTGCTTCTGCTTCTGCTGCTGCTGCTGCTGCTGCTGCTGCTGCTGCTGCTGCTGCTGCTGCTGCTGCTGCATCACAGGCCAAATTCAGACTGGCCAACCACTTCAGGGAATATGCACTTTTTACACGATACCCAAAATTCAGGAAACTCCATTTTATTTTGTGTGTGGATGATTTACGGTGACGGGACTTGCTGGTAACCTTGGGAACCGCACGACTCCTCATTCTTTTTTCTCTCTTTTTCTGTCACTCCCATTAGTGTTTAATATATTTAGAAGCTGCATATTATGTTTACCATGTTTTATTTATGTGGGAGGCTGTCTGACTTTCGGCAAACGTGCCTTTTCGACCTTTGTTTATAACTCAATGTTCAATATTTGTGCCGTTATGTAACACATTATTCCACTGCTTAGGGAGTAGGCTGACTGCCTACAGCATGAAAGAAAGGAGAATCGATTCCAGAGGAGAAAACCCCCCCCCCCCCAAAAAAAAACCTCTCCATTACAGCCATCGCATCTGTCCACCACCACTTACAGTAGTACAAAGGCAAAATGCATGCATAGACTTCCGTATTCATTTGCATTGACAGTGTCTGATTCCTAAAATGACTCTCCACTACTCTGCTTCCTTGCAAATTTATTATTATTTATTTATTTATTTTGTTTTTTACAATAAGCCAGCCTGCATCTTCTATGTTTAGCTGTCACATAGGAGGCCTCAGAGTCTGATGGTAAGAGACGCCTTCGACAGAGAATCTGACATTTAATGGGTAGCCATCGGGCTAGTTTCAGAGCTCCCTAAATAAGGTTAACGTTTCTGGACCAAGTGGAGATACTCGCAAGACTGCCTTGTCTTATCTGAACAATGAATGCCCCCCTCTAACTGTGTAGTCAGGCTCTATGACCTGTAAATAACCAAGCAGTTTCGTATTTATTATTCCAAATGTTAAGGGGAAAACATTTATGTGACATTTTATCATTTTGTAAAAACAGTAAATGAAATGGCATTATTTTCAGCATGTGGTTAGATAAATAGCTTTTGGGGTTATATGAAAACTGCCTTCTGTTTTAATGCCAACTGTACACTGTGCGCAACCTGTACTTATGTGTTATTGCTGCCACAAATTCTGTGGAAACTTATTGAATTAAAAAAATCCAGCTCTACCAATTTGGTCACCATGGTTACGCTAAATGCCTCCTGGCATAAGATGCATTTAGACCAGCAAGCATCATCAATCACAGTAACAGTTGTGTAGTGTTATGTTTAGACAGACTCAAGAAAAATAGCCGTCTGTCCGGTCATGACGGATCACAGGGAGGGAAACAACAGGTTATGATTGTTTGTTACGGAGTTGCTGAGCACAATCGCTGTACCCCCGTTTGGATGGGAACAGGTCTTAAAACAGTCTGCAGTCAAACTTTTGAAGCATGCGTCCATCTCTTAGACATGTGTGAGAGGAGATCAGGTCTGCTGGGAATTAAGGCAATTGGTGGCCTTTATTGAGTAGCGGTGGGGGTTTGGGAGAGACGTGCGAGAGGGGCAGATCTGGAGAAGACAGACTCACGCACTGGACAGGGAGAAACGGCAAGGAACACCGCGTGCGATCACTTCCGAATGCAACAAGCATGCTGTCCTTGAGCACTCGAATGCTGTCATCTAACATAGGCACCATCGCTGCCTTCTCCCCTGTTCTCCTGCTAACTTCAGTTGTTTGAAAGTCTTTTGTAGATTTGTTTCAGTCCCATAGACTTGGATTCATTTGACGTTTTTCTATAATGCCAAATTTGAGACGCTTTGCCATCAACTTTGTCGCCAAATATTTTCCGGCTTTTCTTGATATTTGAAAGGCATCTTGAGCTATTGCCTGGGTCACACTTTAGTTCTTAGAGAGAACAAGTGTACTCTTACCAGATGTTGATTCTCTTAAACGGATGATATAGCCAAAATAGCACATCTAGCGCAAAGGTGTTCGATTAGTGCTAGGTGCAAAAAGTACAAAACAAAAACCTATGTTTCCAAACTCTACTTTTTAAATTGTATTTTTTCACTCTGCCTCCCCCCTACCAGCGAGAGTCTGTCTCTATGTACACTTTCGTGGATGATGTACAGCAACGCTGCCATTCCTGCAGAACCAGGAGGGGGGATAAAAAATTCAAAAGATAAATGTCTTCATAAGATTACAGATGAACAGATATCCAATTTTTCACCACCAAATATATTGTAACACAGCCTTTTATCAACCCCTCAATTCCTAGCTAAAAAATTGATGATAACCAAAGTTTTCCAAAAGATAAATTCTTAGAAATAGCGTTGCATCAACCCTGGACTTACAAGATTATGCACTCGTGTTTACAGAGGGGCAATTATCAGGTGTTTCCACACCTCAGATAATTGGAAGATTCTATCACTGAGCCTGGGGGGTAACATTTGGCAGCGTTTTAGACTGAGGAAAGGCAAGAAGAAAAAAGTTTCGGAGGTAAACGGCACTTGCTACCCAGCCTCTGTGGAAATAACAAGTTATGAGTTTGGCTAATTTTGTGCATAGTGCAAACCGGTGAATACTGATGTGAAGGATTACCCACCAAGTTGAGGACACTGCTTCTGGGACAATTAGCTCAAAGTAGGAAACAGCCATGTAATCATTAATTTATGTGATGGGACTACCATTGACATTTTGTACCTTCTGTTTAAACATGACTTGAAATAACAGGGGGCAAAACATTTTAATAGTACATATTTCATAAAGTATATATAATGTAATAATTCTAATACCGTAGGAATTTAATCATTTATATCATGTAAAATACAACAATAATACAATTATCAATAACATTAATTATATAAAGAACAATAATGCATGTAATTATAACCACGCCCTTTTATCTTTTTTGACGCTTTAGCGTGTACAGGGTGTGATATAGTACCATGGTACCTGGGATAAGATAATGGGGGTTTTCTGACTGCACACCATCTGGTACGGTGAAACCTCCAGCCAATTTTCTGAAATGGAAAATCTTTTAACTGGACTCAAAGTCAAGTCATCCGATCAAGAGCTGTCACATGTCTTTGTGAAAGATTTAACATTAGATGGAACATGCTGGAATATGGAAAATTCTGAAGTGTTCCGGTAAACCAGTATATTACTTTTTAAATTAATTTTATTACATTTTCTCCAGGAAGCCTTACAGAAATAACCAAGCTTAATTTTATTAGGTTCTAGGAGAGTGAAATTTGCTGTCATCAATAATATTGCATCCTTCTAGTGCCAAGACAAAGGGTTTTCTGGTTTCAGGTTTCTGTAGTGGATAAACACAGTTACAATTCCCAATTAGCTAATTACAGTGAGCAAGTTTAGAACACTTTTTAAGCATTTTTTTTTTTTGGGAGGGAAATGAGAGGGTAAGACAGAACCTTGTTCAAATCATAATCTGGTGATTTAAAAGCGCATCTGTGCTGGATGAAGATGATTGAAGTGCAGTCAATCATTCTCTTTAACCGCAACACCTTGACATTCTATAAATCGATTAAATCTGGCATTGAAATTGAAAAATACAATACACACAACAAAAACAATACATATTAGTATGAATATTATCATAATAATTACTTTTAATAAAACTATAACTAGACCTGATTTTTATGAGTTTATAGGAACAGAATAACAAAAATGCAATTGTAATTCATATATTTCATTTTTAAGACTTTTAAATTACTGTTAAATTACACTCACATTCTGACTAAAATTGTTCTTGTTAATTTTAATGTTGGCACTATGTAAAAATACTCAAGGACAGTGGGTAAAAATTGGCTTTCTACAGATAGAGGACCTGGATGGAGTGCCATGCATTATTTTTCATGACTTTAATTATCACCATCAGAAATATATAGCTGATTAGCTCATTTTATTAAGTCATATCAGTTAGGTCACATATGTTTGTTCATGCCATTTTGGATTAAATCACACATCATTTGTGCAAATTGTCCAAATTGAGTTGTTATGTCTTGGCACATATAAGTGTCACTGAGCTGATTCCAGGAGCCAAACAGAGCAGAGAAATGAGCAAACAAATGAATCACATCTAGGTTAGGCCGTTGTGAACCTGTGCTGTTGAGTAATCCAAACTGTACCCCGTCTACAGCACAGCACTGCTTGGACCACAACCAGAGAACAAAAATAAATAAAAATAAATTGGATGTTAGAACTTGACCCCGGGCCCCCTCATTTGTTTCAATGGATTCCTGTGCAAAACAGAGAAAGGATTGCCAGGTTGTTTAATTACCTATCCTTAAAAAAGGCTGACCCAATTCAAACTCATCAGCATCACACTCACCTCAGAGACACAAGTGACTGCATTTCTCATTGCTAAAATGACAAAAAGTGTGTCCGGTGAGCTTCCATCCCAAATAAAACAAGTTCCAAGCAGGCCAAATGTCTTTTCAGTCTGCCCAATTGTTAAATTTCCAAATTATTTCTGAAATAGTTTGACTTTGTCCAGCCATGCCTCTACCTGAGCCATTGAATCACCAATGTAAATTAAAAAAAGTTATTAATATTAAGTGTATTAATTTAGTTGGCGTAAATTTAACTTAAGGGATGGATTTCTCCATTTCTTTGTATATCGGTTTCATCCATGTATTCCTTGTTTTTTTCCAGATTAAAAGTCTCGTTCTGCCATCAAAAATACAGGCCTTCAAATCATAATGAACATCGGTTATATACTGCAGACTTCACTGAGACGGTCAGTGGCAGTTTGTTACATAGATGCTTCCTGTGTACAGCGTACATAGTTTTGTTCCCAAGCCTGGAAAGCTCATAAGGCCAAAGATTATCCATCGCAGTTGGAGCGGCTTGAAGCAGCTTCGTCTACAAGCACTCCTGCCGGAGAGGACGTCTTTTCCTGGGCCATTACTACAATCCATCTCCGTAATTCAGGGGGACAAGCAATGGGCGATATCTGAAAGTCCGCCGGGGACTGTACTTCCTGGTGCCAGGACAGGCACTGTGTGCACAAGGTCACACCGTTAACACATGCATTTATAAAAAATAAAAATAAAATACTTTTTTTTAGCTCTGTGACACTTGTTGTACCATCACACCGTTGTAAACTGCTTTGACTTTAAGTTAAGCTTTCGATAGCGATCCCTATTCAGTAATTACATTGTTTTTCAAACTTATTTAGGCAATAGCAGATTTATAATAATTATCTTAATTTTAAAATGTTGTGAATGAGAGAATGTTTTCTTCCTTCTGTGACAAATTAGCCATGTGTATATTTTTGAGCAGCTCACTGATAAATACCCAATGGACTGGAGAATATTAAACAGGAGGAAAATAGGTATTCATCCAGTTCCCCTACATAAAGCGATATTATACCTATATAAGTAAGTTGGTGAGTAATACATTTTTCATGTTATATATTTTATAAGGACTTTTACAGTTACAGTTCTTAATCCGTTTCTTTACCGTTATTCGTTTCCAGTTTACTGCAGTTTTCATGCAATTAAACTAAATAAACCTAAACCATACTGCTGCCTTGAAGAGGATGATTTTTATTATTCTTTTTGTAACCTTTTCCAGCAACCACTGAACTTTCTGCTATTAATGGTTTGTTTCTCCTAAGCCTGATTGTGGCCAAATTGAAATTGCTCTACAGATTTAATAGCATGCACAAAGGCAGACTCTTGGCATATTGTTAAGGGGTTTGGGGAAAGAAGACTAAAATTAAGTCTTTGAAGAACTGCAGCCTGATGGGAACTTTATTCTTTTTAAAAGATATATTTTGCTTTCAACGAAAGAAGCGCCAAACCATAAAGGGTAGCATGCCAAAGTTTATGCGGGGCATTTCATATTTATACGTTTTTTTCCTCACTTTTCTCAACTATCCTAAACCCTCAAATTATCTATTATGGAAATAGGTCCCACCTTACAATGATGATTGCATAAAGCACACATAAGCATTAGTATAATTCAGTAACTGGTTATATTTAGCTTTGGTGTTGAGACAAAATTATTACATGGTTATAGCATGATTGCATACATTTTTTTGCACTCACAGACCCTTTTTACACACTGTAAACTATTTAAAAAAAGATATGCACATACAACATTTAACTAATGACTAATTACTTTTTCAGGATAAAATTTAAGTGAATGACCCCATCGATATGGGCTCTGACGCGTGATTGGTGATCACAACAGAAGCCGAAGGAAGGTGCTAATGAAATCAATATCATTGATCATGTAGTAAAGCTTTTTTGTTTAAAAAGTCATTTTTAACAAAGGTCACAGAGCACCCCTTCACTGACAAATTCACAGGTTTATATGGGAATTTTTATGTTCGACAGGGTTTCCTGAGGTGTTTAGGGGCTCATCTACATGCATCTGATTGGTTTTCCTTGACTTTTTGTTCAATGGCTTGTTGCTATGGCTTTTTGACAACTTTGATGTCAATATAAGGCTGCGTGATAGGCTTGTAATGTGATTTTTCGCTCGCAAACTGTCCACCCACCGGCAATCGGGGGGCGAAAACAGTTAGATTTTGTCCACCTTTATTTGTTCAAGGCTGTTAATCCCGGGAAACTTTGTATGGCACAAATTATTTTGTCCTCTCCGAAAGTCTTAAAGGTGATTAGTAGTTCTCTAAAAGAAAAACTGTTACATACAGAAAACTGTTGGATTAAGCTTTTCTTATGTAAAGTTGTACTCTTGATGTATTTTTACAATGTTCACTATACTTTTCCTGGCAAAACACGTTTTCACACATTTAAATATTTTTGGTTTTTATTTAATTTTATCTGTTTGAGCATTGCTCCTTCCTGATTTAATTAATTTCAGCAGCTTTCCATGTCAGAGACATTTGTGTTTTTCTCCATATCTGCAAAAACACAGAGCTACTATTGTCTTTTTATTTATTTTTATCAACCTCAAACACGTTTTAGGCTGTGTCTCGATCAGCTTAAGCTGTGTGCTGGAACAGCTTGCATTGTGTTGGATCGCTGTAAGTAATTTGTGACACATCCAAAGGTCATCTGGCCTTAATACACAAGCAAAGGTAGATCATATTTCAACAGGCACTGTAACTTCCCACCAGAATAATAATGCCCTAGTTTCCTGGGGGATAATTTTGTTTTAGGCAATTATTTACCCATTACCTCTGAAGGCGTAGATTAAATTTGGATGCTGCCCCTAGAGAACTGGAACTATTTCAGCGGCTGCTTCAAATCAAAAAATTCCTGAATGTGTCCAAATTTTCATTTATAATGAATCATTATTTTGAATTTTTCAAAGCTGTTTTGTGATAATCTCCCAACAAATTAAGGTCTTCATCACCTGGCTCCCAACACCAGTATAAACAAGGTGAGATGCTTATTCATTCTTTACCACTAACAGGAAGCGCGAGCGTGAACAGTTCTTATCCAGGAGGTCTCGCAGCCATCAAAGGTGTCTGTATTTCTCTATTTCCAGGAAAGAGGACAATCTAAAACAAACAATTAATTTATGCTGATAATTAAGAACTGAAGTGGAATCAATACCCAATTAGCAACAAGGTAGAGAGTTCAACATTCGATTGGGTTCACTATTCCACTTCGGGGGGGGGGGGTCCAATGATAATTTAAACGGAGGTGATGACGATCGTGATAACCCTTTCCCTGTTACTGGTTCTTTACGTTAAATCCAGTCATGTAGTTTATGGAGACACCTGGCCTCTGAAATTTGGTGTTGATGCATAGCTGAAAAAAAAAAAAAAAATACTATAATAATAAAACAACAATTTACCCCATGTTTTCCGTTTGTGTTTATCCTAGTCTCAGATCTGTTTGTGAAATAGCACATTCAGAAAAAGCTGTTGAATAATAATGAATTCCTATTTTTAATTTGTATTGATTTGCACATTTTCATTTCTGTGTTTGATGTAATGGAATCAGCAGTCATACTGAACAAAATGTGCTTATGTTACTTAATGCAGTATTTCAAATGTATTTTCCGAAACACTGATAATTTGTGTATTGCATTTATATAAAGCGTAAAGGCCAGCCTTACCACAAATACATTTTTCATTCATAATGTAATCAAAATAATGTAGCTGAATGAATTTGACATGAAAATAGTGAAGTGTAGAATTCCAAAGAAATTTTTTTTTTTTTTTTACATACCATGTAAATTTAGCATACTGGAACCAAACTTACAATAAGCTACAAACAGTCAATAAATACATAAAGGTAACAATAATGACATTGCCTTAAACCTGTTTTGTGGCAGACAGTGCAAGATCTATAGTTTTTTTTTTTCTGAATATGGGTTAATGCAAGAAACTTAAAAGAAAAGTGAAAATAATTTTGTAATTGTGCATTAGAAATCTTGATCATTATATATATATATATGGATCCACAATCATGTACCAGGAATGAAGTAAAGTGAGTACTGACACTTTTCAGGGTATCCCTCATGTTGTCTCATGGGGGCAATTTCCATTGTAACGTTCTACATTTATTAGTATAGTACATTATTTTAACTTTCACATTAGAGAAGCGTGCACAGGCACATAAAACAAAATTTTAACCGTGGAACAATAGACGAATTACATCCTCATATAATGGATCCTGACTATGATTGCCTAATTGCCCAGCAAACAAACAAACAAACAAACAATCTAAGCATTAAATTGTATTTAAGTGATGGATCAACATAACAAAAACCTTTAGCTGAAGGCCGCAAATCGTAACAGACGGGCAGGTTATATTCCATGGACAGTCCCAGGGTATCTATGCTTGTCAATAGTCATCTTGACAATCTTAAATGCCCAGCAGGTTCCCTTACCGTTTGTCCCAGAACCCCTACCTACTTCCCCAGCACGGAGGCGGCTAGGCCTGGATTCACACAAAGCCGTTCCCCCCAAGATCTGCCTGTGACATTTTTTCCCCTTATCTCCGACTGCTGCTCTGGCCCTCACAACTCTTCTTCAGCTGTGATATCTCCATCTGTGGCGGGATCGTCTACCCAGCCTCGTTGCATCATCGGTCCTGTCTGCCCTTCACTGTGCGGGAGTTTTTGTGGTGTTTTTTGGCTCTGCCTTGGATCCCGAGTGGTGTCACTTGTTGTAACACTGGGCCTGCTTGCAACACTGCCTCTAAGCCCCATTAATTCTCCCCTCCGGTTCTCCGAAGGATATTGGGCGGAACCAAACTCCCAGATAACGATATGGTTCCCTTAATTTCTCCATATCCTCTTATCCTCAATCTCAAAAACCTTTTTCCTTCTCTTTTTCTAACCTTAAAGATCGATGCCCAGTTCCGCATAACTCTTCTCAGAGCCAATCATTTTAAGTATTTCCTCTGCTCCAACAGTCGTGACCATTCAATACAATTCAATTCAACTTTATTTAATTTAGTGTATCTGCAGAAAGAAAGCTGCCACACTGAACTTGGATATAGAGGATCCAGGTCAAAAAAAAAAAAAAAAAAAAAAAACTGGAGCACTAATGTGTGAAAAAAGATAACGCTATTTTTTGACCCCTTAAAGGCGATTGAGTGTATCTCCCGGAAAAAGAATATTTATCTTTGGGGGGGGGAAATCTGAACATATGCATATATTCAAATGGAATGGCGTGTGTAAAGGATTATTAAAAGTGTCCGTGATCTATGGGGAAAGTCTACACTGCTGTTATCACACTGCTTTTGAAGAAGTTAACCATGAGCGCAGAGGAACCCTTGCGCCCTCACTTGGCAATGACATCTGGAAATGACATCAGCCGGGTGGAAGGGATTTGGCTCCCCAAAGCTTTCATTCCGAGATGGGCCCATTAACTCTCCATATTCCCCCAGGCTATTCGACCATCTGCATCGCGAAGGGCTGCGTCGTCTTGGCTCCCTTCTCTCAGTTCTGGCTGACCACTGCTGGAAAGCACAACAGGCTGTGCATCTGTGGTTCCCACTGGGCTCACAGGTCCCATTCTTCTGACCGAGCCTGGACGGCCAACCTGCCTGTTCATCGGTCTCCGAGCCAAAGGTGCTCCTTGCTGTTCCCTTGGCCCTCGCGGTGGTATGTTTGGCAAGGGAAAAGCGCGGGATTCGCGGCTTGACTGTCACGTTCCCATCCCCCAAGAAAGCCGCTTTGTGTCTCTGGCAGTGCAGGAATATCCGTAGCGGAATGCTGTCACCGCAACTCAGCCTCCAAAGCCGTAACAGGCACATTGTTCCCAGGATGGAATGCACTTGGGTCTATGATGGTCTTTGCCGTGTCGTTTACCTACACAAGCCACGACACCATGCATAAACGGATAAGCCCCATCTAGTCTGGAGTTTGACGCTTGTTTTTTTGACATCCATCGCCATTGTTTGCAGCACTCCATGACAAAACAGCAAAACGCCACAATCGAACCTCAAACGTTGACAATTTCACAGCAGGCGAGGTTAACAGTCATTGCTAACAGAAGTCACCTGCTGAACTGGTTAGTCTGTGCCCAGTTCTGTGGCTGCCTGTTGTGCCACACAAAGTGGCGCACATCAGGCAAAGCGACATGAGCTACTCAACCACGCCTTTTCTGTTTCTTGCTATTGGAAGAACCCCATCCGAAGGTTAGCCGACCGTACGATTGCACTAAATTTATTCTTTCCCCTTGGTGGTTGCTCCGCAGAGCAATTTTGCATGCCGCTCCTGCTGTGTGTCAGATGGAACAAATAGTCCCTGAAACGTGCTCCCAAATGCTGCGTGCAAAAGTAAAGGCATGACCCGACCCGCCCCGCCCTCCTTGGCCATTTGGAGAGCCGAGGCAGGGGTGCCTTTCAGTGCTTTAGTCAATGCTTGCTTCTGAAAGCCTGTCATTGCATCACCACCTTATTTCACAACATTGTTTGACTAGGGGTCAGATTAGATTAATACATTCGAATAATTTTTTAATACATTTTGTATGTATTAAAATTACCCAATGAAAAAAAAAAAAAAAGCATGGCAATTTAACTAAATTTTTAATAAAAACTAAATGAATAAAAAAATACATCCAGCTTTTAAGTGCAAAAACATCAACATATTTCACAATGATCCCAGTCATTAGAGTATATTTGATTCGGCTTGTTTAATTTCATTTCAAACATGATACTTTCAGCTTTGACTGTAAATCTGAATGAACACAACAGATTTAAGGTGAAGTTTTAGCACTTGGGGACATTTAGCTTTAAGTATTTCCCTTTTTCTGGTCTAATTCTCAGCCCTGCAGCAATTCTAAGCGCATTTAGGATACATAAACTGGACATGCATCCACACTCCGCGGGATCATTTTAAACACTCAGCTATTTTTCCTCCTTCATGAATAAAAATGTCTCGCTTGTCGCTGCAGAAAAGCAGTTTTAAATCATCGAGTGAACCTGTGAGGAAATGTGAACTGGTTGAAATAAATTTTAAATCAAGGCATCAAGTTATTTATAGTAGAAAATCACCGATATTTGTTTTTTGCACACAGGAATTGTCTAGAGAAGCAAACTGAGAGAGGACACTGCCATCGGTAAGCAGTTGTGAAGTTCTTTACCAATACCTATGCAGGCCCGAGTTTGATTCTTACGGAAGCCAGGGGGTGGAGATGGCGGTGGCGGTGGGTGAGAGGATATAAATGGGATACAAGTCAAAAAAATAATTAAAATGTCTGAAGCTGCATTAGGAGGACATGGCTCCCATACAGTTTCTAAATCAAAATGGAAAGCTGGTGTGGAGGTCAGGGGAGAGGAACTTTTGAGGAAGCAAGGGAGGGAATGTTTATGCAGGGCAGCTGTCTGGTGTTGCCATATGGGTGGACAGAACCATATGCCAAGGCAGACGGCACGTTTTCGAAAAGCTAAAATGAACAGAAGATCCCAGCGCATGGCCACAATGTCAGTGATGATCGAGAAATTGAGTAAATTTAAGAATAACATTTTTTTTTTAATACTGTTTTACTGAGCACTAATTGTTGCATTGATTGCTTAATAGCCACTATTAAGCAATGAATCCTTCATAATTATTGCCGCTTAAAGTATTTAAAAATGTTTTGTTTTTTTTCACTCCGTCCACCGAGAAGATAATTGTTCAATGTATTGTATATATATATATTCTAACTAAACAACCAAGGATTTATTTTAACCTTTTTAAAGGACTACAATTTACCATGTCCCTTTTTTAACTTGAACAGCTGGTTATTATGTTGTAATTTTTCAAAAAACATCTTTTCAGCGCCTTGACAATTCTCACATGTATTGTTATTTTTAAAAGCATTAACAAGCCCACACTAGTTTCCTCTAGGTTGACATATTCTGAGACACAAAAAAAAAAGGCTGTCAGTATAATTGACTTTACGGTAATTATAGCTATTTGTTACACTTGTGTTTCTGGTCCAGAGTCAAAAATGCTCTTCCCCCCCCTCCACTCAGTCCACAATATTTGTACAAAATAGTAAAAACCTATGAACGAAAACTTCAGGAGAATAATATGAAATATACAACTGTATAGCAAACATATTAAAATAACAAAGAACCAGGGTATATGTGTAGAGTTGTTGTTGGAACCTGTTGGTGCATGTTGGAGTCACAAACCCTAGTGAAGTTTGAATGCTTGACGTAGGTAACCTCACAGAAACATCCAGGTTGGTTACATGGCTGTCAGTCCAGCAACACTGATAAAGTTTACTAAAGATGTCCTTTAGACATTCGTTGGTAGGCAAATTCACGGTACAACTCAATGTCTGAAATTTCTCTTGACATATAACCGGTAAGCATGCAGTTAATCTGAGCAGATTATCTGTAATGAAATAAAACCATGAAAATGTAACAGCACTCTCATTTTCTCCTCTACGTGCACTAGCTCCCTGGATCCGTCTGATTCGTGCACTAGCTCCCTGGATCCGTCTGACTCATGCACACCTGCCTGATTGATGCAGCCTCTCAAACATGAAAGGAACAGACTAACAACAAATTCTGAATTGTAGAACAGCAAGAACATCCACGGTACGCCTGAACTTGAATCGCTGAAACCAAAATTCATTAACATTAACTATGACCATGAGCACATTACCACCATTTAGACATCTGTCTTTCCCTGTTAAATTAGCTGCACGTAAGATGTAAGTAACTTCTCAACAACTCACAGTGCACAGCTGTTACTTGGCCAAGGTTGGCCAATATCAGGCAGTGTGTTTGGCTTCCAAGCGTCACTTGCAAATGATTTAAGACGGATGGAACAGCTCCACGAACAATGAGTGCTGAACAATGAGTACACCCTTTTGTTAATGCGTTTGAGATGAGCAGGTTAACGCTTGAGGTTGGCTGAAAATAAAAATAAAACAGACACATATCCATCAGTGGCGCATGTGCAGCTGTTTATTTTTTTATTAGTATTATTTATTTTTAACAAGACATTAGACTGAGGTGAATGTAGAGCCCTCAGGTTGATTTATATACAGATTTATACACATACGGCTTAAATGGAATCCAAGCTGCACAGCATTCCAGCAAAATGTAAATTGGGAAGAGTGTTGCTTGGAAGGCTCATGGTAGAGATGATATAATTGCCGTTCTGGGTACTGGAATTATGCATCGTGTGAGTCATAAAGCAAATCCTTCATGCCACTTCCCAAGTCTAGAACCTTCAGCAAGACACCTGCCTCTGCCGAAACAGAGACTGCATAATTATGCCGGCTGCAACATGACTCATTATAGGAGAGGCCATGCCAGATTTTTTAGGCCCTTTTGATTATATTTTGAATTTTATATATATATATATTTTTTTTTTATCCATAGGTGCATAACCCGTCCATTTCCAGCGGTGATTAATACTCTGTGATATGCAAAATAACATGCTTCACCGGTTTTTCTCTTCTTTACTTTTTTTGTGTGTGTTGTGTTTTGAAAGCTGAGTTGCAAAATGTCTTCAATAGGCATTTTTTTTATTTTTATGTATCACATTAAAATACAGACCCAAAGGCTCTCCTGACTAGCCAACATTTAAATCTTCAAAGTAAAGGGACAGAAGTATTGGAAACTTTCTCCATCATTATTTCATTAAAGAACTGAATAGATCATCTCCTGAGGCTAAACTTATTCTTCACTAAACCATGGATGGTTATGTAAAACATAAAATATTGTACAAGTATAATTTTTAACCAATTACACCATTTCATTAGTTTTGTTTTGACATCTTCTGCATATAATCACAGAATAGCATCAACTTCTTGCTGCCAGAAAGACTAATTCATTATAAATGAAGGTTTTGTTACCATTGTGGTTTCTAAATTTGATGTGTTGCTAAACTGCATACAGGTAATACACACTGCATACAGGTAATATCAGTCTGTATTACACATA
>JAOVYW010065534.1:21095-35921 GCA_025775045.1 Hiodon tergisus
GAATGGGGCTCGGCCCTTTCTCAGCTCAGCTGGCCATGAACACTGAAGCTTGAATGGGGCTCGGCCCTTTCTCAGCTCAGCTGGCCATGAACACTGAAGCTTGAATGGGGCTCGGCCCTTTCTCAGCTCAGCTGGCCATGAACACTGAAGCTTGAATGGGGCTCGGCCCTTTCTCAGCTCAGCTGGCCATGAACACTGAAGCTTGAATGGGGCTTGGCCCTTTTCTCAGGTCAGCTGCCAATTGTTGAACGAGGCTCTGACAGTAGATCTTCCGCTTCAAGCATTCATCCGAGATAGCCTTTGCGTGATTATTGTACAGATACTTGGTTTATTCAGCCATAGCACGGCAGAGACAAATGATCTTGTGACCAAATAAATAATTGACCTACTTTGTGGGAATGCCTGCTGACACAGATAAAGAAAAGCGGGACATTTTCTTTCTTTCAGAATGACCATCTGAAGACCATGCCTCTAACTTTGCTGTGGTTAGTACAATCACAGAGGTTGTTTTGTCCTTAACCTTACAGGTTAAGCTTTAAAATCCCTCAAGCCTATTTCCCTTATGTCCTGTGTAAAGTGGGAACATAGAGGGAGGCAGTGGGTTAAGCTTCAACAAACAATTACGGTTTTTGTCTAATAATTACATTGCCATTTTTTATTTCACTGTATTAAGATTTTTTGGTCATAGCCATTGGCGTTTTAGCATCACCACATTTTCCGTTTGTGCACCAGTATATTTGTTCTCATTTATTAACCTCAATGCAGTTCTCAAAAGCTATGAAAACATGAAGATGATAGAGATTAGAGGAGGCCTGAGGATGGCTATGTGATTTTTTGCTTAGGGTTTTAGACTCGTAACCTAAAGATTTCTGGCTTAAATCTTTGTGTTACTGTTGGACCATTGAAGGAATGTATCCTGAATTGACTAAGTAAATATAAGTGCAGGAATGAGTTAACTTTTCAAAAATACATAAAATTGAAAGTTGCTCCAGATAAGATGAACAAAATAATATAACTAGTAACGATAAATCTGAAAGCAAACGCAGCACAGAATTCTTGGCATTTTTACTTGGAGAGAGAAAAAGTTCATAATTTCTCAGTAAATAACAAAATACTTACTCTGGCATGCAGTCATTCTAGTAGAATAAATCAAGAGTTACCATCAAAAATAAAAAACTTTTGAGAGTGTGAGGAGCCAAGAAAGCTTAACTCATCATTTCTGCAGCCCTTATTTTTTTGTAAAATGAAATCTACATAGCTTAGCCTTTTGTGACACACATTTTCTCAGTGGCTTTCCCATATATGTGTTTTGCCATATATGCCACTATGTGCCAGAAATAGGCTACCAATAAAGACTACCCCAAATTTAAATAAGATCAAGCTAAACTTTCATTTCTACTTTTGAGATTTTGCTACGTTTAGAGCAATTAGAATCTGTAAGTGTTTTCCCATTTTCCAGTAAGAGACTTAAAGATGCCCCACCTTTCTGAACCCAAGTGTAAAATTGGACACAGCAGGATCGTACAACAGTGTAAATGATCAACAAGGCGCTCCAGTCATTCTCATTCATTTAATCTTGGATGAGCTACAAACTACAAAAACACTGCATCATCATTGTGCGGTATGCATGCATTCATAGATGACTGGTTAGGTCATATATAACTTTTTTACATGATGTATAATGTGCAAATGATATAAACTGACACACTGCTGACATGTATTTCTGCAGAATATATTAGTGAATGCTGTGATAAACTCGTGGCATTTTACAAAAAAATCTAAATGGTGGAAAATCCATCATGGCATGGTTCATGGTTCCTCATGAGCAGAAGAACCTAGATACCACATTTTATGAATCTATAGCAAACGGATCCAGAGTTCTTTGCTTTCAAAGTTTGTGGTTTTTCATTTTCAAGTTTGCTATAGCCCCACCACTGGACAAATTGGCTCTATATTCATATGGTAGGTACTTATCAGGAACCTCCACAATCCAAAAGTTTTTCAGAATCTGACTTCTTAGTCAAAAGTGGTGGAAATTAAGAAAATGTATTTATTTCTAATTCTGGTGACATTTTATTTAGAATACAAAAGTTGGAAAATGTGTTCAAAAGATACAGTACAGTATAATACTGTAAGAATAGTGTTAATAGTAAGAAATGCAAATGCTTAGGACCACTGGTGATAATTAATTTACACAGACTGGATTTTTTGTGTAAAGAAGATCTGTGAATCTGTGATGAATACATTCATCAAAATCTAAAAAGACAATAATTTATAGCCAATAATCACAATCATGGAATCCACCTAATATGCCTCGCAGTATTTAAGTATTACTGCCAAAATTATTTAAAATTTTCCCACTGATGAAAAGTGTTTTTGTAGGCTAAGTAAATCTGGCGTGCCTAAGTGTGTTTCAACCCACACAGACCAAAAATTAGCTCTAGTTGCTGAGGTGGCAACTTGGTGTTTGTTTTGAGGTCAGTGTACACTTAAAGCAGTAAGCTTTTGCTCACAAGAATGTTCAGTGGACACCCATGGACTTCTAATGGAAGTACAGCCACAATCCAGTTCATCTCCAGAACATATGAAGAAATTGAAAAACTAAAACCATAAAATAATCTCCTCCAGGCAGGAAATAACAGCCTGCAGCATGACGCTTGGCTTTCATTAGACACAGCTTTTTTTTTTTTTTTTTACTTGGCTCCCCAGTTGTTTGGTAAATGAGCACAGTTTAATGTGAATAAACTTGCAAAAAAAAAAAAAAAGAATCTATATGACATCATTTAAACCTTTCCAGTTAACTTTCACATAAAAGTTGACCTCAAGAATGATTCCATATTCATGTTTTTATATAGCATTATGGAATTATTATTATTTTGCAATATTTTATGTTACTAAACTATAGTGCAATCCATTGCAACTATGGAAAAATAGCAACACTCAAAACACATTCCTTTGAAACAGATGGTATTTCAAATAATACTTTCATGAAAAGTGACTGTACAAAATTATATTTTAGGCATATCACAATGATTTAAAATGAAGACGATAACGTAAAGACATTCCTGTCAATTATATTTCAACATGTTTAACATGTATGTTGAACTCTGTTTTCAACCTGCCTCTAGTCTTTAGTCATTAATTCAATGCAGACATTCTAAGGTACTCATAACCCCTGAATATTGACTATAGAGAGCACAACCCCACAAGTCCCTCGTTTAGAGCAGAAGTGAGGTTCTAATTAAAAAGAGTAGAGATTAAGTCAGAAGATAAAAACATTGCTCCCCCCACATAATATCGGTGTCATTCACAAAACAGGATGAATTAGTTCCAGCTGATAAGCAGCCTGTTGTATTTCTGGCTAATCTGACAATCATTCTGTATAAATGTTTAAATAAACCAATGTTCAATCCTCCTTATAAGGATCAAACAAAATACTCCATGCCTAGACATGACGTAGAGACTGACTCACTGAAAATGCCCTGTTTAGGATTAAAATGTTCTCATTTGAGATATTTTTGGGAATAGTGAAAACATCAAGATTAGCATGACTAATGTCCCTGCTTCTAGGGACAAGACCAGGAGGAACAAAGATCCTCAGTCGACTCTGGAGAATGAAGATGAACATGAGCACTGATGGAAATTAGGTGACCGGACAGCGGCCTCTTTGTGCTAGTAAGAGATGCCTGTTGCGGAATTTTGTTTTCCAAGAGGAAAGGGGAAAAAAAGAAAGTGGAAATATGCCTTGTGACTTTACCATGATCATTGTGAGGAGTGGGTTCACAATGGGAGGCTTTCAAATTTCTATTCCTCAGCCACATAAGAACATATAGCTTGACCTATGGGCAGGCATCCCAACACACACACACACACACACACACACACACACACACACACACAGCAGACGGCAGACGAGAACTATAGCCAGAGGAGTGAAAGGGTCGTGAGGGTTCACATCAATTCCCAAGTTAGAACATTTGCACACAAATCAAATCTTTTCTCAGGCGGTTTCCTTACTGTACTTTCGGAAATATGCAGAGCTTCTTTGATGTGTAAAGTGCAACATAATAATCCTTTGAAACCTCAGTATCAAAAGCGCAATCGTCTAGCTTTTCATTATAGATGATTAGCGACAGAAAATAAGTTAGTCTAGTGCACATTTTCTGATTTTTTAAAAGACAGGCATCAGGAAGACAACTTATTACTTGCTTAGGGAGCCTTAAACTAGTATTATTGTAATCTACATTAATAAAAAACTGTTAATGCTATGAAATACAGGATTCTTTCACCAAATCTTCTATTGTTTGATTACTCAGCACATACCTGACACTCCTTACAGATATAATTTCTCAGTCTACTGTACAGGATGCAGAACTACAGAACTAATGCTCAGGTTGGGTGATTTTTACCACAATATTTTAAGCTTTATCCCCATTTTACGAGCCTGGCAATGTTTAGAGATAATGGCCCCAGTCGCTTTCCTCGTATTCACTCATTTTGCATATTTAACAAGCTATAGAGTTTCTTAAGTTTAGTCTACTGAAGGTAGCTAGTTTAGCTGCTCTATGCTAGTAACTGGTTGGCAGCAGTGAAACTACCGTACACAAGGCAAAACCTCCGACAAGAGGAACAATTAAAAGTAAAGGACCAATGTCCCTATCTAAATGAAGTAGTCGTTCCTCACTCCTCAAAGAAGAGTCCCCAGAGTGACCCAGCTGCCCTCTCTGAAACCCATCAGGCAGATGAAAGACAACTACAGAAGGAGAATGGTGGGTAAACTGAAAGAAAATGTAAAGCAGCTGGTGAGCCTAGGATCCATAAATTTGGATTCCAGAATCAGCTTATCAGTCTCCTCTTTGAACTTCCTACAGGGATATAGTTGATAATAGTGAGCAACCAGACAGTGAAAGTTGTGAGTGCCTTTGCTCCAACCCTGGACTCACAGGAGGAAGTTAAGTGACTTTCTAGGCCTGCTTAGACACAACGTAATCAAGCATCCCCAAGGAGGATACGATCATTCTCCAAGGGGACTTTACTGCCAGGTTCGGAGAGGCACCATAGGAAAGGAAGGGATTTATAACTCCAATGTTCATCTTCTCAATGAATGTACTGAGTATGACTTCACCATCACTATTCCACCAGAATAATAAACTCAAAGCATTTTGGAGGAACCCAAGCTCCAAATGGTGGAACCTCATTGATTATGTCACTGCTGGAGCTAGGGATCGCTGCCATAACATGAACATCACAAGAGTTGTGATCAGTGCAGATCATCGTATTATCCAATCCACAATGTCCATCAGACTAATGCGGTAGTGTAAGGTCGAAGCTACTGTCCCTTAAGTCCCTTTCAAGAGCTCCTGAACCAAAAGGAGCCCCACTAAACTGGAGGCCATCAACCCCCAGAGCGCCACAACAGCATACATGTGGGAACCTCCATTGTGACCGAGGTGAAAAATGCCATCAGGAGCCTGAGAAACGGCAAGACCAGTGGATCAGATGGTATCCCAGCAGAAATCCTGCCATCAGAACGCAAGGATGCTTTGATAGTGACAATATTCCAAAAGGGAGACTAGGCAGTTTATGGAAACTATAGGGGCATTTCCATCATTTCAACAATGGGCAAAGTTCTTGCACAAATCCTAGTGAACGAACTGAGCTGCATAACGGCATGTCTGCAACAGTGCTCAGCAACAGTGGTGCTGAGTTAGAGCCCTTTACACAATACTGCACAGTAAAAATATTCTGTGGCACACAGGTTGTCTCACCCTCTCGGGTTTAACACGTTTGAAGCAATCTGTTGTTATCTGTAAACTTTACAGGGCTCATAATATAATGTACAATGTGTTTCATTAAAAAAAAATATATATAGGTATATCATGATACTAAATCGGCATTGTTCAAAAAGTGGAAAAAGTCGTGATATTATTGGGACCCTGTTTGCCATTTTCATTGCTGCATTCCTTCACCTCACTGGCTACGACCTCCCACAGGAAATTCAAATACAGTAAAGGACAGATGGCAGGCTGTTCAACCTCAACAGGCTTAAGGCCAAAAGTAGAAGAAGAAAGATCCTAAGGATCAGCTGGGAGAAAGATGAACCAACATCAACTCCCACAAGTGGGATGACATCACATTGAATAAACAAAGCTGAAGGAAAACATGGACTAGCGCTACATGAAAAGGATCTCCACTGAACCACAGAGGACAAGCAGTACCTATGCAAGGACAGACTCCAGATTAAGAAGACCAAGCACAACCACCACTAACCCCTGCACCGAAACATGGTAGCTCCCAGAACGGCCTCTACAGCCATCTGAAGACCCACAAAAATAAAAACCTACGGTGACAACCGAAGGTCAAGTTTTCGTTTATGTAGAACTAATTTACATCATTACCTACTAAGACAGGTTTTAAAAATTATACCGTAGCGTTAGACTTACAAAATTAAATTTTTAGTGCTCAAACTTAGAATATGATTAACAGTAATTATATAGTTCCTGTAAATTGTATTGATTTTGATAGATAGCTTTTCAATAGCAGGTCAGACTAACCATCTTCACAAATAAATTGCACCTAGTCAATAAATTGTGTTAAAATGCAACACAAAAATCTTGCCTTCAATCATGTTGCAGAAATCGGACTGTCCTAACAAGTTGTGTGAATACCCGAGAAAAAAGCAATTAAAATATAACTTCACATGTTCCATCACTTCTCAGATGATGCAAATCCTTTTCAATATATCAGCATCCTGCCCAGTGATTTTATTCATTAAGCAAATAACTAATAATCGGCTTGAGTTTACTGTCAATTCCAATGAAGAGAGCAGCATATTCTTGCTGTCAGACACACAGTTAGATCCTGACACTCTGACCTGTAGCAATAGATTTAGTATTTACATTTAATACCACGGACCTCATTGCCACCTTAGTAAATGGATACTTCTCCTACAGCTGAGGAATTACATTTTTAACCCAAATACAAAATCACACACTGAAAATCACAAGCCCAAGGTGGCAGACTAAAGCAGACTAATTTGGCAGCACAACCCAGGACCTAGCAGCACTGCTTATGCAACCGTATGGTGGCCACAACAACACACCAGTGGTGAAACCTTCCGGAAGGAAAAGGAACTATCCAATCAACTGTGACCACAGGTAATAATGACGCGGTAGCTTAAAATAAGTCCAGACATGTCAGTTACAAACAATTTCATGGTTTGGCTTCTAATGAATCACTTGTTCTGTCTCCAATTTTTCAAAGGCAGTTTGGGTCAGAGAAAACCTAAGAGAACGACTAAATAAGTGGTTTAGCTGTAAATGGACTGACACGTAAATAATGAGTTTGACATGTTTACCTGTTTCGAGCCAAATCCTTTAAAAGGAAAACAAGTTGTTTTCTGAAAATGAATTCACTTTGTCGGGTGGATTAACCTCAGACACTATAAACATGAAGTGGGCTCACCCCAGTCTGTCTTCTTCTTTCTTCCTCAGGTCCATGTCCCTCTGAATGACTTCCCACACATGTTTGGCCTCCTCATCCGTCAGCCTGGACAAGTCCAGCTTCTTTCCCATGGTGCTTGCAGTCATCATGCTGTCACTGCTGCGGAGGCTCCTGTGCCTTGGAACTACTATGCTGCTATGGACTGAATGGGTCACAGATTAGGGCCTAATACTGACTATAAAAGAAAAGAAAAACATCGAAATAATTTAAATGCAGGTTCAAGGTACGTGTCTTTTTTTTCCAAAACAAAGGACAACACAATCATTTATTTGATGCGATAAACTTGTGTTAAAAAAAATTTACTAGGGTTACTAGAAGGAGTTTCCTCGAGATGAGTGAGGAACATCTGGCAACAATAACCCCACAGCAATACATACCCAGAATATAACCTGTCATAAGGCATAATAAATGATTGCTATTCTCAACTGTGGAGCCTCAAGTGTTCCTGATACCATATGACCACCATGCATGACAAAAGGAACTTCAGTTTGTTCTGACACAAAAGCCAGTCATATTTCCACTCATGGCAATGATAAAAGTTACCCAGAGAATAAACGTGTTTCTTTTAAAGAAACATGTTGTTGTTTTTGAACCTTACATCAAAATCTATATCACTGAGTTGATAGTTTTAATTAAATGGGATTTTGTACCATTCAGAAAATGATCATCCGGGTGTGTCAAGCTTCACAAGACATATTACCAATTGCAATAATATTAATAAGGTCACACACTTACCAATTTGATTAAGGTAGGAAGTGAACATCTAATATAGAAGAGTTTTACTTCTTTTTTTCTCTCGGTTAAATAATCAAGTCCCAATATGATTCTGGAATCCAGTTTTGTAGACTGGACTGATACGACTTCAAGCAACAGGAAAAGGGTGTGAATAAAAAGCTTTGAGTTTAGATTTCTCCATTATTGGATAAATGTATTTTAGCCACTTTAACAACTGATTCAATCAAGCCATCGTGTTTTTTACTTAAATTTGGCATGGAATAAAAGTGAATGCCTTCTCCGAAAATGTGCTTGCCACTTCATTGTGCCTTCATGTAATCTGATAACAGGTTTGGAAATCAAAGGACTAAACCAGAAACTAAATGTATTTGTTCAGGGTGCGGACTATTTGCCCATGCCACAAACGAACATAAACGGTACTGTAAATATTATTATTTTTCAAATCTTTTTATTATTATTATTATTTTATATCCAAATTAACCACGCAAGAAATCAATCCTTTTTCCGAAATGACGACAACGACAACAACGAAGGCCTTCAGAATATTTTATATACTACAGATATTCAGTAGGCCAGCCCGATCAAGGAGCTAGGCACGGAGCACCGCTATAGAAACACGCCTCTGCGAATCTGCATGACACCTTTTTAATGATCAACTATAATGCTTGTACTTGTAGGACATATTACATTGATTTTAACAAAACACTTCAACGTTTTACTGGTTATATTTAAATGCATACAATACAGCCGTGTTTCGAAATTATGATACTAGTGTAAATCCTACGTATTATTATAACAGCTGTGTAGTGTTGCTTATATTTGCTCTTTATTTCAAATAAGGTTATTTATTCTTACTGGTTACTATGTAGCTCGCGCAAGAATTGTATTTAATATAAAAATATATAGATTATGTATATTGATTTATTATAACGATTGTATGTTGTGCCCTTAACAACACTGATTTAGCAGTCTCCACTTTTTTGCGGCACTTTGCAATTTGACTTTTTAGCTCCAAATAATATTGCACTGCTAACTCCTTACACTTTTGCACTAATGTACGTAGCTCTGGAGATGAGCGTCTGCTAAATGACTAAAATGTAAAATAAACGGTTCCAACTTTCTGTGTAGGTCAGCACCCAAACGGATCAACAACTATCCAAAAACCATCTAATTCATTGCTTCTAATTTCAGCCTTGGTGTATCCGGAAGTAAGAAAGTAAAATAACCATAAAATCAAGAAAAAGAACAAAACAACTAATTACTTTAATTACTCATGGAACAACAGGTGGAACGAGGGAAACAATGTGACAAACGCACTTTAATTGTTGACTGACTTTCATTGAAATAACTTTAAAATAAACGTTACCTTCTGTTATCTGGTGCTGCTCTAATCCCTCTGGAGTTCGCCAGAAAAATTGAGTGTGAAGGGATTGAAGGGTTACGATGAAGGGGCATGTTAATCACATGCTCAGTGTTAACTAGGGAGAAAAAAAGGAAAACGTTTATCTCCGCCTCCCTGAACTTTATTTACAGGTTATTTCACTAGAGAAAATACACACACACACACACACACACACACACACACACACACACACACACACACATCTCTCTCTCTCTCTCTCTCTCTCTCTCTCTCTCTCTCTCTCTCTCTCTCTCTCTCTCTCTCTCTCTATATCTATATATATATATATATATTGTAACGGGGATGGAAGGCAGCGCCAATGGTGTCTCGCCATCCCCTAGAGGGCTGCTGGGAAGCCCGGCTCCCAATCTGTAAAATGTGTAAATAGTGTGTTCGATGTTTAGTGTTACTTAAACGTGTTGTCAGTTAATTTAGTTGTTACAACTGTTATGATCTGTGTCTGTTAGGTTAAGGTTTAGTTCCCTCGCTATGGGTAGGTTTATGTGTGCTGGTGAGGGCTTTCCGTGTCGTTCGCTGTAATGATCAGTTCTTTCCACTGCCAGTTCTGCCTTTGTTAAGGCGGTTGTAAGCGCATGTGCGAAATAAAGAGCACGTCTTTCTGTTGAGATCGGTGTCTGACTCCTTGCTTGAACCCAGCAGAGTAGTAGCTCTCTGAAAAATGCTACATTGGTGTCAGAACCGGGAGCATGGAACTGACACTGAACCAGGAAGACTCCGCCAGGAGGGAGAGGACGGCGTTGCAGAGCGAGCTGCGAGTAAGGCTGGAAGAGAGCATTGGAGAGAGAAGTCGCCTTGCTCAGCCTCCAGCTCCAGCAAGAAGAGCGCCACCCCCTCCCCAGGCGGACCAGCGGTGGCCAGCCCTGCGGGTTGTGCTGGCTGGAAGACGGAGACCTTGGATGGCCGGGGAATAGCGGCGCTAGGATCCGCTCTGACGACCCACCCGACCTCGAGAGGGCGCACGGATCAAGCTGCCACGGTACGATGGATCGGACGACTGGGAGACCCACCAGGCTCAGTTCCGGCTGGCGGCGATGGCCAGAGGAGAAGGCGGGACAGCTGGCCATGGCCCTTGAGGGCGGCGCTCGGCAGGCCCTCTTGGACGTGCCGGAGGACCAGTGGCTCAACTTTGAGGCTCTCGTTGCGGCCTTGCAACGGAGGTTCGGAGCCGGGGAGCTAGCGAGCGCCTGGCGGGAGAAACTCGCGGCGTTTAAGAGGAAGTCGGGAGAGAAGTTAGGCGCGCTAGCTGCTGACGCCTGCTACTTCGTCCGACGGAGTTATCCGGAGTTTCCAGAGTAGTAGCTTTCTGAAAAACGCTACTATATATATATATATATATATATCGCGTTAGTTAAATATACAGTATATAACAAAGTCAGAACTATTTACCAACTATTGTTGATTCAGGAATTATATAAATTGATGTCCAACCATGTGTGCATGCTTGTGAGTTTCAGTGGTATGGCCAATGAAAACGGGACTGATGGAGCCCTTTGCGAGCTCTTACAGTGTCAAACAACTTTTGTATCCTAGGGGAGACAGCAAACACCCATATAAGCCTGGGGGCGTGTTCAGGACAAATACTTGTGGGGCAGGTGTAAGCCGTTCATATAGATTCTAGAGTCTAATCATATGTAAATGTAGGGTATTTAAAGTAGAGGTTATGGAGTTCAATCTGCTTCATACAAAATTTGTAAATAATCGGACAAGAAACAAATCTACATCAGGCCTATTTCTATTTAGAACATTCCTTACTCAGCATTTCAGCATATACTATGCTTATTTCTAGTCAATTATAGAAGAAGCACTGCAAATTTTAATTTATATTTATTTTTCACGGTTCAGATGCTCAAGACTGTGATGTGAGGTATTGATGGTAGACGTAAGTTTTCAGTTTCCCCTTGTAGGTAGTAGAAACTTCAGATCATCTGTCCGTATTCAAGTATTGTGTTCCACCATTTCGGTGCGAGTGATGAGAAAAGTCGACAACGTTGACAAAGTGGACAATGTTTGAATCCGTGAAGAAGCGACCACTAGGCGCTGGCTGTGGAGAATCGTAAGGTAGCTTGGTTAGTGTGAGTGAGGATCTTGCGGCCGATCCGAGCTGCAACAGGGAGCCAGTGGATTTTGGTGAGGAGGAGGGTAGCATGGGTGAAATTCTTTTGGTTTAAGACCTCCCGAGCAGCAGTGTTTTGAATTAGTTGGAAAGGTCTAGTGGAGGAGGCTGGAAAGCAGTAGTCTGTAGTGAATTGCAGTAGTCCAGGCAGGATATCACCAGTGCCTGGACCAGGAGGCAGGATATCACTAGTGTCTGGACCAGGAGCTGTGCAGATTTTTCAGTGAAGAAAGGATGGATCCTCATGATGTTATTGAGTATGAATCTGCAGGGTCTAGCCACTGAAGTGATGTCGTCCTAGAAGGACAGATCATGGTCCAGGATGACTCCCAGATTCTGGACTGTATGGCTTAACTTGACTGTAACACCTACCACTGAGATGCAGACATCCTGGAAAGGAATGTGTTTGGCTGGGAGGTATGTCAATATAAAATTTTAAAATCCAGTTTTAACGAGTACAGTCCTAATTGACAAGAAATAGAAATAAAGTAATTGAAGCTTATAGTCATTAGTAATAGTACTGTAATATGATAATTCAAATTTGACATTTACTCTAGTTTACTCTACATGAGCTTTTACACTAAGATTAGATTTGGGTGTGACAGTACAGCCAGAGAAAGTCAACAGTTTATGCAAACACAAGTTAATCTTTATTCTACATTTTGCACCATGGACGTTACCTTGGCATTTTTTTCTATGACACTTTCTGCCAGTTTAACTTTTTTTAAAAACATTTCATTTAAGCCTTCAATGTTGATTAAAAAAAAAAAAAAAAAACTACAATACAGTCTGGATGCTAGCAGTGTCAGCCCTCCAAGATACAGCATTCGTGTGCAGTCTGTAATGGCACACAAAGTTACAAACAGTTTCAAGTTTCAAAAGGTTCGATTTACTGCGCAAGAAACCCCATACGAACGGAACACTAGCATATTACAAAGGCGGGGCAGACTCTGTGTCTGCAACTCCTACTTAACCATCCCAATGTTCTGGTCTTCCCAGCCCCACACCCAAGTAAGGGGACGGGGATACAGCAGAAAGAAAACTAAATAAACCAAAGAGAGCTTTGGCAGACACAACATGGAAGAGTAACCCAGTAGACACCAGAAGCACAGGCAAAACTAAACAAACACACCACATCACAAGGCAATGCAACTCATTTGTCCCTCTCTTTAGGTTGAGAAAGGCCTGATTGCACAAGCTGCAATGGGAACTGGGAGATGCCAACCCCTATTCACCGTATTCAAAGCACAAACTAAGAACATTGTCTGCCTACTGCTCTGTAACTCAACCTTATCCCAACCAAAATTTACTTTTGGAACAAAACACAAGCAAAAATAAAATTGTTGATTAAACTATAATTTAATGTGTTTTCACTTCGTTTACAGTTTAAGCATAAAGTTTCAGAACAAAACAAAAATCCTGGCAGGATCACATTTTTGAACATTTGAGCGCTAAGATCAAGCCCCCTCTTCTGGTGAAATGGTGCTTCAGCTTAAGAAAGTCACTGCTATTTTCCAAGCTGGAAACACTATTCTCCTCACATACATGGACTACCATTGAATGTGTGGGGTTAACATATAATGTAGTTGTAATGCACCACAGGGTACAGGAACAGGGGAACCCAGCTGCAGTGCTGAGAGGGACGGTCAGACAGGCGTAGGTCGAGTACCGGCAGGACAAAGCAATCAAGGATAGCCAAAGACGTGGTCAGGGACAAAAGTAATGGTCAGGCGATCAGGCAAACAGAGTTACTAGGAAAATACAAAGTCGAAGGAAGGAAGGAAGGAAGGAAGGAAGGAAGGAAGGAAGGAAGGAAGGAAGGAAGGAAGGAAGGAAGGATCAAAGACACTGTAGTAAAACTGAAAAGACTTCACAATGAATGAGGATTAGTGATGGAACAAAAAACTAAGTTGGAAGGTGCAGGGCCAATGGGAGCAGAGGGTGATTGAAACAGTGCACATGGGTTTCAGGAATGTTAATTGAATGGTTAGAGAGATAAGTGACTGATAGCATCTACTGTGGAACTGGGGCTGTGTTGTGAACTGTAACAGTAGCGTAAGTATTTCCTGTGACAAAGCAATTTTCCTTTTAATTTGGCTGTATCTTTTGATACTTTCCCTGACAAAAAAACAAAAAATGTCTCTCTTTGACCAACTTGAGATTTTTTCTATTTTTGAGAAATTTCCCGTTCATTTAAAACTGATGCAATTGCATGTTGTAATAATATAAATGAAGATAAATGAACAAATAACTCACCTTGCCATTTTCCAGCTCTTTAGTTCTCCCATTTATGAGAAATTGTAGGAATACAAAATTAGTTCAGTTTGTCACCAAATGAACTACCCATAGATGGATAAATATTTTTGTGCAAAATATATAAACCATTTATATAACAGCTTTTATTGAGCAAATAATGGAAACTTTGTTGAAATGTATGAGAATGTGCCTACTGCCCCCCCCCCCAAAGGGCCTACCAGCCTTTATACTTGGGATCAGGGACTCCATCTGACCCCCTTTGTGGTGGGGAGTCCCAGTGCATTCCCTCCCAGCCCTCTGTCATCTGAGGGGTGGAGGAGGTTAAGCTTCGTCTCAGCATGGCAGAAACAACTTCTGTAAAAAGACACCCAGGGGCACCAGCAGCTGGGCCCTACTGCACACTGCAATCTATATAATTAGTCAGCAGACACCCTTCACTAGAACTTAAGATGCTCACGCAATGCACGTAGTGTGCCTCATTTCTACACTTGGAATGGTGGCGGCATAATCTCAAGGGTCTACGGTTAGGGATGCCAACCCACCTGGGGGGGCCGAGTCTATTTTCTTAGGGCCTGTGCGGTGACACAGTACAGAACTCGTTCTGAGGAGCATTACGAATGTCAGGTTAAGTAGCCGCTGTGACGGCAGAAACTAAACAGAGCGGCCCTCATACAGAGTGCATTGTTTTAGTGCTACTCCTCTAGCTGCTGTAACAGCAAAAACTAAACAGAGCGGCCCTCATACAGAGTGCGTTGTTTTAGTGCTACTCCTCTAGCTGCTGTAACGGCAGAAACTA